>OY720443.1:38864434-39021148 GCA_963082915.1 Dolichopus griseipennis | reverse complement strand
CAGTAGACTAACCAAATTTTGCAGTAACCTTGGCCATTACACTAAACTATTTTTGGCAAAATTTCAGACACTCAGCTTCATTTGGGGTAGAGTAATCCTCATATAAAAGAAGGAGTTGTATGGCAGGTACTCGAACCCTCTGCAGTAGACCAACCAAATTTTGCAGTAACTTTGGCCATTATACTAAACTACTTTTGGCCAAATTTCAGACACGCAACTTCCATAGATATAGAGTTATGCTCATATAAAATTAGAAGTTGTATGGCAGGTACTCGAACCCGTGGACAGAATTTAGGTACTAGCATTAAGAAAATTGGAACATGGGATCTTTTTGGTTTCAAAAGTGTTCTTTTAATCATTTTATGTGTTTTATGAAGATTTCTTTATTTATGCCCGAACCAAATGACATCATGTGGGTAATCATTGCAAATACTTTGGCAGGTTCTATTACTCAGTTTTCTGGGGACTAAAGGTGCAGGTCATCATGCTAAGGCTGTTTGAAGCTATTTCTAAAACTTTACAATAAAATTCAGTGATACAATACTAATTTTTTCAAAAATGAAAAAATTTTTCAAAAAACATGTAAAAAAATGTTATAATACATTTATAACATATATATGTATGTAGAAAAAGTTCTGAAAATTTATGGTTTCACAGTTTACACTGAAAGGCATCAGTTGCCTTTATGTGAATTTTATATAACTTAATTTTTTAAAACTCAATTATAAATTGTAGATTTTCTGAGTGTATTGAATACTTACATCGAAAATTAAACGAGAATTATATCGAAAAATTGATTTAAAATTTTAAAAGTATTAAAATATGCTGCATGTTTTAGAAATTTTTAAATATTTTAATAAAAATTTAGTATATTTTTTAGTAAATTTAAATTTATGTTTAAATTTTTATTAACCAAAAAATTTTAAAAACGAAATTGGCGCAGAATTATTAATGAAAACATTTTTGATAATTATTTACCCCAATTTTTTTTTTAATTTACTCTTTAAATATTTATGACCACCTTTATGGGAAATTTACACGTGCATAATTTGTTTTTGAAAAATTTTATCAATTCTAATTTCCTCTTCTATTTAAAAAAAATTTCGATTTATACAAAAATGTATACATTGATGTATATATAATTCGAAATAAGTTTAATATATATATATATATTTAAAAAAATTTTTAAATAAATTTTTTTTAAATATAATTTTCATAAACCGTACTTTGTTATTCAATTCACAAATGAATTCAACCAAATAACTTAATCAGAAATGAATATATAACATGAAGTAACGTCTTAGACTTTTAATAGATACAATTCTATTCTTGTTTATTTATTAATATTGTAATATTCTGTATTTAAGTGAAATGGTATTCTTTATCTGTGAGTTATATTATTCAATTAAATTATTTGTTTATATTTTGCATTTGTTTATATTGTTATATTTATAAGCCATTAATGGGTTCAACGGCGAATGGTCGCAGAGTCGAACCGAAAACTTGAAAAGTTTTTTCACTTTCACTGGGATTCGAATTTTGGCCTTTCACATGAAAGGTCGGAACTCTAACCACAGCCGTTAAAAACTTTATATATGTAGGAAAAAATAAAATTTGAGAAGAATATTTTTTGATATTTCTTTCAAAATACAGTCTTTTAAAATATCTTACAATCTTCTTTTCCAACACAGTCCACAATTGTAAGTCCCCAACACACAATCTTAATTCCGAAACGAAAAAATATCCGAAAAAAAACAAAATAAAATAAAACACACATAACATTAGTATACAAAACTTAAACTTATTAATATACTTATATACAGTTCAACATATCCTGCAGAAGAACTTTGTGCAATTATAAGAGTAATTTTTAATTAATCCCCTGACAATTATTAATGGGAGTGTAATCAAATTATTACTATAATTTTTAAAGTGGTGTATGTTAACTTTCTTTAAGCTTTGGACGTATTTTTTTTTGGATGCTAAGTGCTAATTAGAAAAGAGGTAATAAGTGATGATACTGGACATTATATTCAATAATTATGATTGATCTTAACAAATCCCCCATGCAATTAATACACGAGAGATCAATCGATACATAGATCAGCTCTTTAATTTTAAAAACAAAATGTATACTTCGCCTTAGTTTTTTGATCTTTTTGGTTTCCAACTCTTCTGGTAATTATATAAGATGAAATTCTAAATTTAATTTCACACCGTTCCGTTGCCTAAATTGATTAGAATTAAGACACTGTATTCTGATAAGCTTTTAAATTTTTGTATAGAAATTAGTATATATGAAATAGTATATTAAAAATTAAAAAATTTTTTATATAATATACCTAATGAAGCTGGGTATCTGAAATTTTACCAAAAATTGTTTGGTTTTATCTTAAAATTTGGTTGGTCTACTGCAGTGGGTTCGAGTAGCTGCCATACAACTTCTTATTTTATATGAACATTAAACTCTATACCTAATGAAAGTTTGTCATAAAAAGCTTAGTTTTATGGCTAAAGTTTATGCAAAATTTGGTTGGTCTACTGTAGTGGGTTCGAGTAGCTGCCAAACAATTTAATTTTTTATATGAGCATTACTTTATACCTAATAAAACTGGATGCCAGAAATTTGGTCAATAGTAGTTAACTTAAATGGCAAACGTCAGGGTAAAATTAAGTTGGTGTAGTGGAAGAGACTCGAACTGCTGCACTTTAACTTATATTTCTTTTATTCATAACTGAAAGTCTAATAAGTTTTGTATCAAAAATTTTACTAAAAGTAATTAACCGGATGATATAATGTCTAAATTACTGCCATACATGTATTCCAGAGTTGCCACAGTCTAATCTACTTCTTCCTTGTTTTCCAAAAAATATTGTTTTTAATTTTATTATATATAATTAAAAATATTAATTTTTAAATAATTAAAAAAAAAGAAACCTTAAAAACCCTATAATAATTGTTATTTAAATTTATTTATTTTTTAGGTGACATCAAATAAATATTGTTCATTGCAATCAGTTACAGGCCAATCAAGATATTTTATGTGCGGTAGGCATGAATATTGTTGTACATTTGGATGCTGTGTTCATTTAGCATTTCAATTTTATCAACTATGGTATTATTGGTAATTAAAAATTATTTATTAATATCTTAAATTTTTTTTTTTTTTTTTGGTTTTTTAAAGTCTTTATTTAAATCAATAAATTTTAAAATAAAATTTATATTCTTTTTTTTTTTATTTTTATGGTATAAAATATGAATATAAAAAAAATAGCACTTAAACACGTTTAAATTCTTGTATAAATATAATTTTATATTTTTTACTGCAGTTATTTAAATTTAAAAATAAAAATATTTTTTATTAAATAATTAATAATCAATATTTTATTGGGACGTCATTTAAAAAATTTTAAATCTAGAACAGATATGATTTATTAAAAGAAATGTCAGATTTAAAAAATAATATATAAACTATAGGTATAAAATCAAAAAAAAATGGTTTTCAAAAATGTAAAAAATAATAATTGAAATCAAAATTCATGACTTTTATTTAAGGTCCTCCCATATTTTTTTTGTTTTTAATTTGAATTGAACATTAAAACAATTTAATTTCATTAAATAATGAATCTATATGATAGTCTTAATAATTTATATAATCATGTTCTGCTCTGGTAATATAATTTATTATTTAAAAATATTATATGTACTTTTGATTAACGAGTTTCCATAAATTTTTCCTTAACTCTGAACCAATTATTCTTTCTTAAGATACCGGAAATTAATTTATTAAAGATTTATTGTATGATAGACACTTAAGGAAATGAATAGAAAAAAAATGCCTATAAGTATGCAATTGAATTAATTTTTTTTTTGTTTACAAATTTATTTTATTTTAGGGGTGAAGTACCAACATAGTTGGTATGTGTGAGATCCTTGCTTGCTTGATCGTAAGTTTTTTTGTCAAAAAAATTACTGGAAAAAGAAATTCCCCCTTACGATCGAATATAATAATAATATAATTAAATAAATAAATTACATATTAATATAATCTATAATAAAGTATCCAAACCTGAAATGGTTTCAGTAATTGGCGGTTTTAAATTATTGCATTAACATTTATGACGTTTAATATATAAAAATAAATAAATATTTTAGTACATCAAAAAACGACCTGTATATTATTATTATTATTATTATATAGCTAATGGATGTAGTTGTATTCTAAAATACTGTGGGATCTGTAAAATTAAATATTAATTTAAAAATATTTTAATTCAACTGAAACAATGACTTTTTTCCAGTTGTTGTAAGATTCTTTTTGCATTTTAATTTAATTCACAGCATATAAAGACTTTAGCACCCGAGAGCTTAATCAATATTGCTTATTTCTGGTATCTCAATATTTATACCATAAAATTAAAAATATAAATCAATATTTTATATATTCTTAAATTTTAAATTTGTGTTTAACATTGGTGGCAATTGAACATCTTGATTTTATACCAATTAACATCCTTGATCCTAGAAGTTAATTAATCCTTAATCCTAGAAGTTCTTCCCCTCTGCTTTTTCAATTCCAATAAATGAAAGCTCATTTAGCAATTATCACCGAGGTAATATTTAAAATATTTCTCTTTTAAGAAATATTAAAAAATTCTTTTAAAAGAATTTTTCCAACACACTTTCCATTTGCTTAATACAAATACAAATTAGTGCGTTGTCTATAGCTAACTGAAAAATATTTCAACCTTCTTAATTTTTTAATCTAACAGTCATATAATAAAAATCAATTACAAAAAAAAATTTTTAATGGACTTCAAAATAAAACTTTATTTATTTTGAAATATAATCAAATAAAATAAAAAATCTTTTATTATTATATTTTTTTTTTTTATTATATGACCAAAATACTCATTCAAAAGGAATGATTGTTCTCAATTTTTTTATATTGTTCTAGTTTTTTTTTTTATTTGTATTAGTACAAAAGATTTTAAGAATATCCAGCAGAGCAAAAGAATAAAGGACATTTTACTGAACTTTATTTTAAATAAAAAAAAATTAAATTCTTTCATCTCACAATAGAAAACTATTTTTAATAAAATTGTTGATCTAAGCAAATTTTATATTTGTAGAAAAAAAAGAACACTTTCATATTAAATTTTTTATCTAATACAATATATATATATATATTTAAATAAAAAGAAGAATAAACACAATGCCATTATGGTGGGAAATTTACAAAAGTTGCAAAAAGGTTTAATTTAAATAGTAATCCTTTTTAATAATACGATTGCAACAATAAAATATTTTTAAATGAATTTAAAAAGGAGAACATACACTACAAACCTTTTTGGGATTACTTAAAATCATATTTAGTTAGCATTGAAAAATTATCAATTATCACCCATAATATCCTGCACCTTAAACTGAGATGGTGAAAAAAGTGTTGCGTCGCCCCTGGATTAATTTCCATTTTTATTAGTTATAGACGATTAAAAATTTTATTATATGGTGTAGGAAATTAAATTTCAATATATTGTCTAATGAAAATGTTGTTATATCGAAATAAATATCAACAAACATTTACATTAATTAATTATTTGAAAAAGGCAATTTTAAATTACCGTTGGAAGTAACAAGTTTTAAAATTATTCAGTCCAACTTAAAAAAATACAAAATTATTTTTTAACATTTGTAGGAAACAAACTTGTAAAATACTAAGCCAGGTTTAAAAACCAGTTTATTTTTAATTATAGCGGGTGTTTGACGAACCGCAATGGACGAAAACAATTTTAGACCACTTTTTGTAGTAATTTAGATCTTATTTCATCAAAACTTCTATTGTTTCTGGTTGATCAAAAATCAATGACTTAACATAATCTTGGAAGCCAATTAATTGATCCGTTTTTCAAAATTTCAGTATACTGTCCGATCTGTAACAAGCACCATTCAATGTAACGTTATCTCCAGTATCGTTTTTAAAGAAATGTTTATCGATGATGCTGCCAACGAGTAAAACACACCATAAGATGCATTTTCAGGATGCCTTTTTGAATTTCTTGAGAATTGTTTTCACTCCATATATGGCAATTTTGCTTGTTTACATAATCACAATTTATCGATAAAGTCGAATAGGACACTGATTTTCAAAATAAATTTAAACAATTTATAAACGCTGCTATAACGTGAGAACTTATATTAATTTATCAATCCTTACTGAAATCAGATAAAATTAGCTCCAGTATCGTTTTTCAAGAAATATGGATCGATGATGCTTCCAACGCTTTATACTAAAAAATCATTCTAAAAAAAAACATACGGTACTTACTTTTTTACTTATATTTTTAATTAAACTGAAATAAAATACTGGAAAACAAACAGTATTTGTCGCAATATGGATAAAAAGTTCCACAAAATTTTTTTAACCGAGTTTTATTATTGTAATACCTCTTCATTTCCTATAATTATTAAATCACCTAGCTTTAATAATTTTAATATAATGCTATTTTTCAAGCTTATTTTTTTAAGGTGCTAACTGTTCAACTGCTATGCTAATTAGACCGTCCATGATGTATATAGGTCCATGTTGGAACAGAGGATTCATATTATATTATTTGTTATTACAATGGATTTTAATGAATTCCACATACAATTTAAATATGAGCTAGTAATAGGCCTAATAACATTTAGAAACGCCTTAGATTTTCAATGAGTAAAATTTGTTTTTCCTTTTTCTTGATTAAATAATATCATTTTGAATTTAAGTTTTAAAGTATTTAGCATCTGCGAGTTATATTATTCAATTAAATTATTTGTTTACAAATTAAAGGTATAAAATGATTAAATAAAGATTTAGTTAATAACTTGAACTCAATCGCGGATGGTAGATGAGTCGAATCGAAAATCAGAAAACCTACACTTCTCGAATGAAAGGTACTCTTATTATCAATCCAGCCGTCAATTCTTCAATTGTTGAAATTCTCTCTGCATTTCAAATATTTCTTAAAATATTCAAAATGCATCCAATGTGACATTAAATAAAAATTAGTGATATTTTAAATACAAAAGAATTATTTTCTCTATTAAATTTATTTAAATTTAAACATGTTTTTCATTTTATTTATATTGATTTTAATTTAATTTAATTCCTATTTATATAAATTGTATTTTATTATAAAAAATATATATATGTATATTTTTTTTTTTTAAATATTCAAATCTAATTTATTTAATATTAAATTATATTTCAACATTTAAATTTTATTATTTTTCATCATATGACGAAATTTTATTAATTTATTTTTATAGTTATATAGTTTTTTTTTCAATATTTTATTGATTTTGACATGCAATACAAATATCAAAACAAATACATATAAATATATACTTAAATATGTATATAGTTTATATAATAAAATTGCAATATTTCGTCACTATAGAAATCATTTTTCATGTACTAACTATAACTAACGGTATTTATATATAATATTATTTCATTGAATTCAAATGCAAATGAGACTTTAAAAAAGAAAATCAACAGCAAAAAAATAAAAAATAAAAAAAAAAAATAAATAAATAAAAAAATAAACTATAAATATAAATTTTAAGAGGAAAAAAAACCTTGTCGTTTCTGTTCCGACGTTGTTTATAACCTTTGTAATTTTTCATTGAAAGTAAAAAAACAAAAACCAACACAACAACAACAACAACAATGAACAAATTACATTAATGCAAAATATCCTTTCTAAAGGCCGAGGATATTCACATTAACATTGCACCATATATAAATCTATAAAATATATATATATATATATAAATATTTTTTTTCAATGAAATATAATAATATTTATATATATATCTATATATATATATATACATTATACAACTAACAATAAAGAAAGCACTTTCCATAAGGTGTGCATTTCTTACTTTGTTTTTTTTTTTTATTTATTCTATTAATTATTAATTTTTTATTTGTTGTTTTGTTTTTTTTTTTTTTGTTTTTTTTTTATTTTACTTTTTATATTTTTCACCATGACATTGTATCTCTAATTTTTCACCACGTATAATAAACAAGTAATTGAATTTATCCTTGCTGATATACAATATATATGTATGTAGATATATATATTTATACACTATGCACTATGCACTATTGACTAGAATGAATTAAGTACTTCCACATACCTTTATATTTTAATATATATAGTATCTATATATAAGTACTACTTGCAATAAATGCATGCTAGTGTATGTATATATATATATAATTATATACATGTATATATGATATAAATATTACTTGATTGCATGCAATAAATAAAATAACAAAAAAAAAAAAAATATTAGCATGCAATATGAAAGTCTAACATGCATCCTATCCATATTAAAAAAAAAAAAAAAAACAATAACAGAAAAAAACAAAACAAAACAAGTAAAAATAAGTAACGACACGTTGATTTTCTTTTTTTCTATTTTTCCATTTTTTTTTTTATTTTCACGGTAAAAAAACAACAACAAAAAACTGTTAACAATCACAGAAAATGAAAATGGTAGAAGAAAAAACATGGAAAAAAAATCTTTATTTTTTATTTATTAAGACGTAGAAAACAGGTGTATAGAGAAAAATAGAGAAAAACGGAGGTGATTGAAAATTTCCCGTTCTTAAAAAGGAATGAATATATATATATATATATATGTATACGTATATATGTATATCTATAATAAAGTCTTAAGGACACGTGCAAAGTGATAACCTTTCTTCCAATTATGGATATATGTATATTGTATATATGTTACATAATAAATATAAATATATATATACATAGTGCATACATATATATTATTTTGTTATAGAATTTGTAGTATACAAGGTACATATATAAAATAACATAGAAAATCCCAAATTGCTGTCTTTATTATTAAATATTAATGTATATATCCTATATATACAGATTGTTATAAGTAATATGTATATATGAATGATATTTATAAGTATGTTAAGACTAAGAGATATGTATACATTTAATACTATTTAGACATATTTATATATATATATATATATAATTTTAGAATGGCCGTTAAAGTTGAAGAACATTGCATTTTTTTCTTTAATTAAACGATTGAAGAGCAACAAGAGACTATTTTGAAATGTCAAAAATGTTACATATATGTATGTAGTAATAATTATAAAGAAAAATTATATATAAAAATATTTAAAATTGTATAGGAGTTAAATAGAAAAACAAAAAAAAAAAATTAACTGACATATTATAAAGAGGTAGGATTTCATTTCATTTGATTTATCAAGAAATTAGATTTTATATTAGGGATTGGGTAATTTTTATAGTAAATATTGGACTATGTAAACAAAACTATATATATGTATATTTATTTGAAGTATATAGGTGTATATAAAATTAAGAAATTTATTTTAAGCATTTTCTTATAAGTTTACAAGATTGGGAGGAAAAAGTAAATGGGAATGGATTTAGTACGAGTCCCTTATAAATATTCGATTATCCTAAAATCATCTTCATTAAATTGAAATCTCGCATTGATTGTTTTTTTAAATAACCCAACACACAACAATCTGTTAACTGGTCTAGCGTTCACTTAATTCTGTCATGCCATTGGGTTCAAATTAATGACTTAATCAATAATTATACATATCTTCTAAAAAATACATTAATATAACAATATAAACAAATAATTTAATTGAATAATATAACTCACAGATACAGAATACCATATAACTCAAATCTAAAATTATTAAAATATAAACAAAATAGAATTATATTTATTGAAAATCATTTGATCAGTTCCAATATTATGAATATACTATTTCCTCCTATTCTGACATGCAAATATAAAGATAGGCTGTTTAGCGTACAACAGTGAACAGTTAGCGCTTAAAAAAATAAGCACAATTTTTAAAAATTTAAAAAATAACTCATTTTTAATTTGTAATTCATTTTACTAATGGCGTTAAAACACTCTTTGGAATTTTGAGTGTTTGAGTGTTCTATAAAATTGTATAAATTTATAAAGTGATATTATAGTGTATCAAACCGACGAGTTACAAAAAATTATTCCAAATTTGAAGAGCAGATAAAAGTTTTTGCACTTTTACTGAATTACCAAATGATAGAATCTGAATCTTTCACATGAAGGTTGATTCTCTAACCACTGTGTCACTTAGTCAAGATAAGTTACGTAATAAAAATACTATCTTAAATCTCTTATATATACATATATATAGTATATAGTATTCAACACATACGACAGGTATCAATTTTAATGGGAGTCCACCTACATCCCAAAAAAAAAATACCAATTGGATGCAAAATCAGAGTTATACTCCTTTTACAAAATATTTATATATATATAAATTATTTTGAATTAAGAGAAATTAGAGGTGGTTACAAATTAAGGGTTTCAATAATTTGTTTAGCGGAGGTTTGGAGGCGGCAGCTCCCACTATTTCAAGTTCATTGTTGTTGAAATATATATATATAAAAAAAATAATTAAAAGGGATACGTCGTTTGCAGAATATTTATATATTATGTATATTCGAAATTCTGAGATTTTGTAACATTTCGTTTTTTTTTTTTGGAATTGTTTTACTTGAGATTTTGAAATTTGAAATTTTGACTTTTGGATTGCGGACCCAACCCAATATTAAATAATCGAGTATTTTAATTTTTTTAAGATGTCGCTTTAAAATTTTTCTTCTACTATTTTTCCAAAGAATTAAAATTTTACCAAATTTAACTTTCAAATGCGAATTCCCCAAACACCTCTATTTTATTTCATTAATAATATTCTATATTTATTTATTTTCATAACACACTTCAAATTTTATTCATACATATTTTAATATTTTTAATAAATTAATACGAAAAATTTTTTAATTTAAAATATTCACCACACTAATAAAATTTTATTAAAAATATTTGAATTTCAAAATTATAAAATCAAAAATTATTAAACAAAAATTCTTTAAAGAATATGAATTTATGAATTTATGATTAAATATAGTTTAAGAAAAAATGAATTCCACTTAAAGCATCATGGATATTACTCAATATAGAATAAATTATAAATTTAAAAAACAAAAAAACAAAATTTAAGAATAATATTATCTATAAATTCTAAGAAATGAAATCATTTTAATTTTTTTACGTAATTAAATCAATGTTAATAATAACATTTAGTGTATAAAGTGAAATTTTTATTTTCACCAAAAAAAAAAAAAAAAAAAAATAGGAAAATCATGAATTATAATTAATTCTTAAAATTTTTGCCTTTTATCAACTACTATAATTCTAATTAAGTCAATATAATTTAAATTTAAATTAATTATTATTAGGTTTTTTTTTTTTTTGTATATTATAATTTACATAATTATAATTGTCTAATATGTATGTACATAATTATAAATATGATATGTAATAATAATAATATAAAATATTATTAAAAAATTACTTTATTTTAAGGCTTTGTTAGTTTTTCCGTCCCCCTTTGCTTTAGAAAATCTCCTGCCTCCTGCCTATATTTACCAATGTGTCCTTTTGTTATTTTAAAGAAATTCTTCTGTCATATATTTTCAATTTTTTTTATAAAACCATATCACATTCTAATAATAATAATAATAATAATAATATAATAATTTAATTGACTTGTCCTTTGCCTTTAAATCCTGTAAATATTTTTATTTTTTATTTTATGTTTTTTTTTTTTTTTTGTATTTTCTTTGTATTTTTGTCTAATTTTTATTTTTAATCGGATAACCTTCCTTCCGATCATTTTTCTTGTTGTTTTTTTTTTTTTTTGTTTTAATTTTTATTATTATTGTTTTTGTATTTTTTTTTGTATATATATTAAATGAGCATATGAAAGAATATAAACATGATATATGTATATGAAATGTCCTTCCACAAATTGAGCTTTTTCAAATTGTACATGTGGTTCAATTTTTCATATAAATTCTTATAATATTATTGTTTATATGTATTTTTTACCTTGATTTTTCTTACAAAATTATATATTTATATATATAAGTAATTTTATATATAAATATATATATATATATTATTTAATATATTATATGTATATAAATAGTATAAATAAAGGTTTATGAATATATAGAATATAGTGGAGTCAGCGCAAAATTAAATTTAAAGCTTTTTCTTTTAAATGAGCTTTAAGAAAAGTACAGACATGGTAAAATTATTTAAAGTATTTGTATGTAAATATCCAGTTTTTTCTTGAGAATCATTTTTTAAAATTTTTCTTAAACATCATGTCCTAACTGAAAAGAATCACATATTGTTGAATCTCTTTAAACTATGTGTCTCACTCACTTAAAAGCATCCTCTAAAATGCAATCAGGGTGCTTAAATAAGGTGACATAATTTTTAGAAAGTTATCAAAGGTTTCAAGAGTTTGATCAAACTCTTGCCACTTAACATTATTAACATTAAATTTCTGTCAACATTCTACAAATATTCTGTACTTTTTTTACTTCGAATGTTGTAGGAATTTTTGGATTTAGAAAACGGAGCCCTACTGTTTAAAAATCTCTACGAAGCCACTACGTGTAAATATACTTATATAATATATAAGTTTTTTAAAAGTTTGATTTATTAGTTCTGCCGTTAAACATTAAAATTTAATTAAAACTAAAATTTATTATTTTTTTTTCTATTTATCTTTTCTTTTATAGGTTACTGCTGATCTTTATGTTTATGGTATGTTCTGGTGGTAGCTGGTGGTATAGATTTTGTAGACAAAATGATTCATCTGGTAGTATTAGAAGTCAATTACCAGGTTCAGATACTGGTTCATATTATGGTGTAAATCATCATTTATTACATTCAACACCAACTCGTTCAAGTTCTAATTTAAATGGTACAAGACATCCTACTAGTGCAGCAAATGATTATGATCGCCGGGTAACTTTGGTCCGAAATAACGGTGTTCATTCATATTATTATAGAAGTAAGTTACACATATTTTTGTTTTTAATTCAATTACAAACTAGCAGCATAAAAAAAATAATTATTTTTATATTTTTAGATGGTCGAAATGCTGGTCATTATGATACCGCTTCAGTTCGATACCATAATGGAGCAGCTGCAAATGATAGAACATTACGACGATATCAACAACAACCATCAGCATATCCGCATCAAAATAATTTCTTACCACGATTAGAATTATGCCCGTATTATCAACTTTATGGACCACCACCCAGTTATGAATCTGTGGTACAACTGTCATCAGACAATTCAACTACATCATGTGCTTTAGCTGATCCATTAACAACAATTGCACCAACTACAACAGATGAATCGTGTGTGGGTGCTGCATTAGTGACACCAACTCCATCTATATCAACTTCACCTAGAATTATTCAACCTATTGTTACAGTTAATTTATCAAATGCCTTGTCAACTTCTATTGAAGTTCGTCCAATTTGCTCATCATCCGGGAATCTACCATTGTCAAATGATTCACAAACAGCCTCTACAATGAATACAAATACAAATCATATTGAAGTAATTCAACAACAACAATTGCAACATCAAGTGGATAGTACCACAAATGAAATTATAAATGATAATAAAATTATTGATACACCAAATAATTTGAAAATTTTAAATTCAATTAAAACAACAATTGAACCAACAAATATTCAAGAAGAACTCATACGAAGTGATAATAAATCTGACCAAAAACATATACCTGAAAGTTGCGATATATCTAATTGTGGAACTATTACTGCTTCTTCTACAACAACCACTACTACAACTATTGTACCATTATCATTTCGAACCAATTTTCTAATGAGAAATGAAAAGAATTCAATTCCGTCCGTTTGTTCTTCAAATTCAACATTAACAACAGTACCAAATAAATATTGTAGTAGTGAACAACAACAACAAAAACAACAGCAACAATCTATGTTATTACATCAACATCAACATCAACAACAACAACTACAACCTACAACTTCAATAATTTTAAAAGATTTTGATAATACACAATGTACTTGTTCAATTGGATCATCAACAATAATGTCAACAATTTCAACATCACAGGCTCATACCAATAATAGCAAATCAATAATCGAATTAAATAAATCAAAATTTTTAAAGTCCAGTAAATTTAATAGAAAATATTATAAAAAAAATTCAAATTCAAGTAGTGGTAGCAGTAATAATGATAATAGTAATAATCATCAATCTAATAGTAATAATTTAATTAATAATGGTAGTAATTGTAATAATTTAAATGCTAGAAATGGTATTAATTATAATAGACAAGCTAGTTCTGGAGAATTATTAAATCCTATTCTTCCTTCATCTCCTTTAAATATTTTAAGTAGTTTAGATAGATCTGTATTAGATAATTTGGTTTCAAATCCAAATGATATGATGCAAACAATATCATCAACAACAACAGCATCAACAGAAACAATATCAACCAATTTACCAGTAAAAGTTGCAATAGCAAAAATTAATTCTAAAAAGCACTAGCATAATTAATTAAAAATATATATTTAATTATATTACCTGTTTTAAAAGGTATACTAGCTCAAAAATATGTATATATAAATATATATATAAATATATAAAAATTGCATAACTATATACTATATACAGATATAAATATATACAGATTATTTAATTTATTTTCCTTTTTTGAGTTGAAAAAAAGTCAACAAATTAGAATTGACAGTAGGGAATTAAATTAAATTAAAAATCTTTTTATTATCTCTTTTCTAAATGTTTCTATTATGAAACACCCTGTACGAATATTATATAGTTGAATTGAACTTTATTTTCATAAATTTGGAAAAAAAAAAATTTATTTTTTCAATTCAAAAATACAATTTATAACGCTTTCAATAAAAAACTATTTAAACAAGTGATGAAAAAAAACCAAGGGTTTTTAAAAAAGCACATTTTCAAAATTATATTGTATTACATACTGAGTTTAACTTTGGAAATATTTACTTGGAAATAGTTACTACTGACTTATAAAATTTACTGCTAACAGTAAACTTTTTATTTAAAAGTTGTTATAGCCCTTCAATGGGGAAGGTTGCCAAATTTTTCAAGAATCTAACTTCAACTTCAAAAGTTGTTATAGCCCTTCAATGGGGAAGGTTGCCAAATTTTTCAAGAATCTAACTTCAACTTCCCCCCCCCCCCCTTCATCCTCTAGTTTTTTAGGTTCTAGGAATTAAATTTCTGAATTACACAAAAATTTGGATTTTATTTAGAATTTTATTATCTAAGCAAAAATGGGTAAAACTAAGAGACACTTTCTTCAATTTAAGGAACCCCTTTTAAATTTTAGAAAAACCTTTAACATATGTTAAAATATAATGTTGGACCTTTAAATTTTGTATATTAATAACAAAAAATAAGAATGTATATGTATATTAATAAGAAAAAAAAAATTGGACAGGTATTCAAGTTACTGGTGCTTAAAAATAGCATAATTTCAATTTTCGGGCCCTTATAGCTCCTAAACAGGGGGCTTGACAAAAAAATTTTGTTAACTGACTCTTACTATTTTTTTAGGATCTAACTTCTCCCAAAATTTCAAGATCCTAGCTTGAATTGTTTAGAAGATATGTCGGGCCAAAAATTTTGCAAAAATTGAGTTTTATATAATGGTAAATTTTAGTACCGTATGGCAACCCTATACATTTAAGCGACATAGTTTTGTAAAGCTTATAAAAGCAGCTCTCTAGTACCGTTTTTGGATTGAAAATAAACCTAACAGAACTCTTGTTAAATAAATTTAAATATAGGGCTTTTTTGGAATTTTCAGGGGCTGTAACTTCGTCACCCTTCAAAATTAAGAAAAACCTTTGACACATGTTGAAATATAATTATAGAGCTTTGAATTTTGTCTGTCACTAAAAAAAAATTTGGACAGGTATTCAAATTACAGGTGTTTAAAAATAGCAAAATTTCAATTTTCGAGCCCTTATAGCTCCTAAGCATGGGGCTGGACAAAAAAATTTTGTTAACCGACTCCTACTAATTTCTAGGTATCTAACTTGTCCCAAAATTTCAAGACTCTAGCTTGAACCGTTCAGAAGATATGTGTGGCCAAAAATTTTGCGAAAACTGAGTTTTGCGTAATGTTAAATTTTAGTACCGTATGGCAACCCTAAACATTTGCCTTGTAAAAATTTATAAAGTTTATGAAACCAGCTATCATTTGCCGTTTTCAGATTGAAAATATATGTAACAGAACTCTTGTTATAACAATTTAAATATAGGGCTTTTTCCAACTTTGGGGGGCTGTAGCCCCGTAACAGGTGGGGCTACAGAAAAAAATTCTTCTACGAAATTATTTTTTTTTGCAAAAACTACCCATGGTTAAAATTTCTTTTCTCTATTTCAAACGGTGTAAAAGTTTTTGTAAACATACGGACGGACGGACGGACGGACAGAGTGAAGCTATATAGGCACATTTTTACAAAATTTTTTGAAAATGTGCTAAAAATGGTTATAAAATATATGAATATATATATATATATAAAATTAAATTGTAGTTTGTAGAGTTAACAGAATTGCCAATTTTTGTAAAATATTAAAAAAAAAGAAAAACAAGTTAAACGTCCATTAAGTGAAATAAAAAATTTAAATTGTAAATTATATTAAAAAAAAAAATTAAATTAAAGAAAACCAAAACGTGATGCTTTTGAATTTTATTTGTGATTAAAAACTTATTAAATAATTAAAAAAAATATAAATAAAAAAAAATGATAAATTAAAACTAAAGTTATAAGCTTAAATTAAAATTTTTGTCAATTTTAGTTGGACAGTAAAAGGATTTCACATTTTTTATCATTTTATTATAATTTTTATACATAAGCATTACCTTGTATATTTATCAGGCCAGTAAACTTAAAAGTTTGATTAAATACAATATTCAAATAATATGTAAATTGTAAGTAGGTATTTGTAAGTAGGCTTTTGAAAAAATATACTAGATTTAAAATAAAAAAAACATTTTAATCAAAGTAACAAGAAACATAGTGATACACTTTAACTGACAAGTAAAATCCATAACCAATAAAACCAATAAAAACGGAAATATTAAAACCATTATCAAAAAAATGAGGAAATCAGATTTGATATTGTAATTTTGGTTAGAAATAGTAGTGATTGGGAAGGAACCTGAACTTTTAGTTAGATCTAACCAAAAAAAATAGGAACCTACAAATTGTTCCAGAAATATTTTCATTTCATATATATTTCAATTCCTTGACTCTAGCATTATTTGTTTTTGAGCTGTGGATGGAACAGACGAACAGGCAGTCACGCATAGCTAAATCGATTCAGAACTCAATCCTAAGCCTAATTCAATGCATTATAAACTCAAAGAATCTTATAATATACACACGAACTATTTTTTTTCTGTACGAGTATTTAATAAAATGAAATATTTGGAAAAAAAATTAGTATGCTGGCCTGTTAAATATATGAGGCAATATATCAAACAATAATTTCTATAATTTAAAATCAATTAGAATCACTTAAGTGAGTCTTCAAAATTTTATAGAAATAGATAATGAAAAAGTGTATTATCCCAAAGCAATTATATTAAACCATACTTACAGTTTCACAAAAATTTAAAAGGAAGGTAAATATTTTTCATTATTTGTGACAAATTCTTAACATTTCCTAAAATTTCTAAAATAATTTTAGCCTTTTAATTACTTTCCAAGTGCTAATTGCTTTAATTTATAATACGACCACCTTCAGTCTTCAAATTAATTAAATGTATAATTTTGTATTGTAATTCATTAATTGTTAAATAATTTTCAAGTAAGAAACTTTAAATAGGATTTAAAAACGTAAGTGATATAATGATCCGAGTACTCCATGAATTTTTATCTATGGATTCAATACTAGGTTAAAAAAAAACTTTTTTCGCAAAGTTTTATAATTTAAGTTAAATAAATTTCACATCCGGTGGTACATATCACTTGTCCAAATATTTAAGAGTAACGATACCATTATATAAACATAGCGCCTACATTAATTGGATTTGCCTAATACCATAAGTTTAAAATTAAATTAATTGACCATTAATAATTAAGTTGAAAGAATTTTACTGTCCAATATAATTATGAATTTAATAATATTAGCAATAAATGTCGTTAGTATATACAAATTATAATTAATTTTGATTTATTATTAGTTAATTAAAATATTTTAATTTAAAAAATTTAATTATGCTTTAATTTTTGGCAGTAATATTGCAAAAAAAAAAAAAAGTACCTGCTTCTCCAAGTTGATGTCAAATTAAATGTTATAGAAAAAAAAAACATTGAAAAATTGTTTTTGCTTTTAAAAAATAAAAATAACAAAAAAATGGCTTTAAAAAATTTATAGCTAAAAATTAATACATATTTAAAAGAAATATTCAAATTTTGAAAAAATAAAATAAATAAATAAATAAATAATTATTTAATAAAATTAGTATATACAAATTGTTACTTCAAAATGAGATTCTATCTACGGCTTCTAACGACAATTCCATTTTTCTTTAATTTTTTTATTGAATTTTTAAACTTAATCAATGTAATTTTTAATTTAAAAATGTTGTACACTCGGTTTTTATAAATATGTATCAAATTGAGAACTTTATTACATTTTCCATATAATGTATGTATGTAGGTTATATTATTTAAAGTTTTAAAAGGTTTCCTTAGCATTTGCTTCTTTTACGAGAATTTAGGGGAGTGTGTCGAACTTCACCAAAGAAAATTGGACAAGATGTTGTTTGGGAAGTTAAGTTTAAAAAACTCAACCTCTCAAACCCTCTCCTCAAACTCAAACCCTCTTTGTAAAAACAAACTTAATATTATATCTTTAATATAAATGTTCAGTTTAACTTTTTGGATCGAATTTAGGAGAGAAAACCAGTGGATTTCGAAAATCCGCATTACGCTATTTTTCATCAATTCTACGGCGAATATGAAATATTTTCCTCTTTTTATAATCGAACTCAAAGCTTTTCAAAAATTATTAGTGTTCTTTAGACGGAAGTAATATGTTTATCGCAGGTACATATCAGAACGCGGATGTAAAGATATTTTGATAATATGATATATGTAGAGTTGAATAAAAAGTTAAAAAGGAAATGGGTTAGGCTTTTTATTGAAAACTCTTGTTAATTTTATTTATTAAACAAGTATTTAACATATTGATTAGTATTATTTAGTTATATTTAAAAAACTATCTTATAATCTACAAATTAAATTCCAATTTTGAATGTTATGTTTTGTCGACTAATATCTATTTAACTGCATTATGACATCTCTTAATTTTGGGCTTAACAAGGCCTTTCTATTGTGATAATTATATAATTTAACACATCTTATAGTACTGGAGTTTGCAATCTATTTTTAAATTTTACATATGTTAATATTCTTTATAATAAATATTAGTTCTCAATTATTATATACCTATATATTCTTACATGTATATTATATTAGTTCTTAATATGTCTTACCATTTATATGTGTTTTTATTATTTTTAAAATATGATTTAAAAAAAAAAAGAAGAAAATTAATGTTAAAAAAAAAAAAACTTTAAAAGAAAGTTCAATGTTTAATATGTAAATTTAGAGAGCAAAAACAAATTAAAAATAAAACAAATTTCGTAGGTCCAAATAAATTAAAATTAAAAAAATTAATTTATTGAAACTTCGCACAGAGTTTATAAAAATTATATAAAATATTTAAAAAAAAAAAATAATACCAAAAAAAAGAAAAAATTTTAATTATTACAAAAAAAAATAAAACAGAAGAAAATATATTATATATAATAACAAAAATTTAATTGAAAAATTTATATATAAATGGTATTTGTTTCTGTATGAATATTTGAATCATATATTTAATTTATTGTAATATAAATAGTTTAATGTATATAATATACTTAAAAAGTTGGGAAGATATTATATATAATTACTTTGTTTAATATAAAGCTTTAAAATTAGATTTTTAGTAATTTACAACACTTTTAATTTAAAAACTTTAGTTATCATTCAGTCATTACAAATGATTCGCCTAAATATATGCAATGATAGTTTAATTTTTTTCTTAATCTTAATCATTTAATATTTAAATTTGTTTACTGTTTGTTATGTAGAATTTACATTGAGTTATAGTTTATATAATAATATTCCATTGAAAAAAATTTCCATTATTAATAATTTAAAATTTAATTATATGATTTCATCCGGTTCAAATATTCACAGTAACAAATACTAAAATGAATAAATAGAATTTACCACTTTGTTACTTCCGTAATATTTTATTTAAAAAAAAAAACATAAAATCTATTGTGGTTATCAAGATAAAAAAAAAAGAAAAACAAAGCAATTATGTGAAAATAAATAATTAAAAAAAAAAAAAATCATTATTTTCTTATACACATAATATTAACAAAATAAAATTATAAAATTCTAAAAAAAAAACAACAAACCAAATCAGAAATATATTAAAAATCTAAATAAAAATTATAAAATATTAATTAAATTTGTTTTTATTTTAAAAGCCTTTATCATTTACTATAGGAACAGCTACAGCAATTTAACCTAATATTTAATACCCCAGGGTTACCCAAAGCTCTATATAAAGTTGCATGCCATATACCCATATAAGTTTAAAAACTTTAGAATGTTGCTAGAGGAGTCTTTAATACTATATATTTATTTTACAATTCTAAATTTTCATTTTAGCTTGAAATCCAGTGCCTGTAATAAAAGTATGTATATATGTATTTTTTCATAGGCAGATTTATATTTATAGTTTTATTTTTACTAATTTGTATAATTTTCTAGTAACTTTATTGTATAGGCAGACTTATATTTAAGTTTTATACTTATATTTTATTTTTATTCATTTGTATAATAATGCTGGGCCCCATAAAATTTTCTAGTAACTTTATCATCTTCAGCATCTACTTCAAGTGTTCCTACATTTGCTCTCTCTGGCTATAATTCACTGCCCTTGAGAAACATCTGTCTTTATTTTTCTTAACATGGTTACTCTTCGTCCTGTTTGAATCTAAATAATATGTCAGACAAGTGAGATTCTGAAATTTCTATAAATTGGAAATATATCAGTCCTCTCAGTTGTACCACTAGAAAAATGGTACAACACATCCGTTTTTTTTCTAACACCTTTTCAATTATATTTTATATTCTATTATGAATTTGGTCAACTGTTACATGCATTGTCTAAATGCAAAATAAATACTTTGGAAATATTAGGTTTCTTAAAAATAACATTTCAAAAAGTTTCAAGTTTCAGCTTTAGCACATGGATATGCTTGAGATTAGTTCCTGCAAATGGGTTGGGTCTGAAATTTCGGTTTAATAAATCTCGTTTTAACAAAATCTCGTTTAAAAAATCTGTTTTTAGAAAATCTCGTTTTTAAAAAATCTTGTTTTTAGAAAATCTCGTTTAAAAAATCTCGTTTTTAGAAAATCTTATTTTAGAAAATCTTATTTTTAGAAAATCCCTTTTTTTATATTCTGAAAAAACTGATAATTCTGGTTTTGTATCCAACTCAAATTTTCAAAACCAGATTTTTCAATAAAAAACGAGATTTTCTAAAAACGGGATTTAAAATAAAAGATTTACTAAACCGAGATTATTGCAATTTTTTAAAATCCTTAATGAAATAAATTTACAACTAATTCATATTTGTTTTTTTTTTAATTGAATAATTTATTTATTAATTTCAAATATCAACTTTATAACAACTCAAATATTAAACTTTTCATTTCATTATACTATATTTTTATTATAAACTTCAAAAACACAAATATAAAAATGAATAAAATTAATTAATAAAATATATATATAATTAAAATCCTTTTTATTTTATTAATATCCTTTAAATCCTTTTTTATTTAAAAAATTTCCTTTTTATTAAAAACAAAAAAATATAATTTTATCATAAATGTGCTATAGGACTTTGATTAGGAACAATTAAATATTTAAAAACAAAATTGATATATATATATATATATATATATATATATATTATATATATATATTAATCTTTTATATATATATGACTTAAATTAAATTTATTAAAAATATAATAGAAATTATTAAAAATATATTTAAATTTATTTATTATAAATTAAATGTTAGGAAATGCATTTAGTATTAAAAACTGAAGCTTTAACAGAAATAAACTTAATTTTAGTTTTAAAATATGTTTTAAATTAAATTTATTTAAGGCGATTTAAGGTAATAGAAAGAAATTCTAAATTTATAAATTATAACTTAAAATATATTTTAGTTTATAATAATTTTGTAATTATATTTATATCCTGTTTCATAATTATTTAGCAAAAAAAAATTTAATAATTTGCCTTTTTAACACTCGTTTCCTTTTTTTTTTTAATATTAAATTAAATATATAATTTTTTTAATATTTATTTTAATTTTATTTATTTGTGACGTTTACTACATGTGATTAAAGCGAATTTAGTTATTAGCTGTGTTTTAAAGTTTTCCTAATTTTTTTTTTTAAACATTGTCTAAGACTTTAAACTTAAAAGCTTCTAATCATTGCCTAATCTAAGAATGTTAACTTAAGAGCTTCGAATCTTATATTCTCCTCATACAGTTCAAATTAAATGTTATTTTAGTTATTAAAATATTAACCCTTTCGTAGCGTACACAATTCCATTGCGAAATTTTTGCTTTTCAAATTACATATGGTTCACTATTTTAATTAACTCCATCTTTTTTCTATATAAGCTGAGTCTTGATTAACATACTTTAGATTTAAAATATCCTGTACGGAGGCTTTTTTTATATCTGAGCTTTTGTTGTTCACCTAAACTCTAAAAGGTTAAATACTTTAATAATAAAGATCTAATTTTTTGTACTATTGTAAGTATAACTAAATTCGCCGTAAAATTACACTTAAACTTTAAAGGATGTGTATTGTTATTTTTATAATTAAGAGTTACTTAATTTAAAAAAAAGAATGTAGCAATTATTTTATAATTAAGCTTCTAAAATTGTGTCTCTATAAAATTTATTTTGGTTTTTTATCAAGATGATCATCGATTTTCTCCATTTTTGACGAGTCGGTCAATGATTCCGGAGTCGTTCCTCCTGATTCTGATGGTTCAATTTTTGTCAAATATTTTATTTTTAATGTTATCTTATTTTTATCTTCTGGTGTTGCTTCTACTGAATTGTAACGATCCATTTCAATTTTAAAATCTTCCAAAACAGATGAACTTATATTTCTGTTAACTTTTGCAACATTGTTTAATTGTTTAATTAAAGGTTTTGATTTTCTAATGAATTTTTGATTTTGCTGGGAATAGTCTACTGGTTTAATTTTCAATGGAATTTGTTGCTCTGGTATTAGTTGTTCGTGTTGTTGTGAATTGTGTAATGAACCATCGGAAGATATATTATTTGGAGAACCTGTTGGTTTTGAATTTTTCGAAGATGGTTTTGAGATTTCAGTTTCAAATATTACGGGATTTAGTGGTGAAAAATGAGTGACTGACGGTTCATCAGATTTTTTATTTTTTTTATTAGAAATTTTATTTGGATCTATATCCGTTTCTTCATCAAGAATACTAGGTCCTGGACCTTCAATTATATGATTCGGTTCACTACGATTATCATCTAATGGTTTAACAGAATCTTTTCTGAATGTGTCTTTTGTTGGTGTAATTGTAGTTTCTTCAGAATCTGGTGATTTTGTTTCAATTTTCGTTTCTGGACTTTTGTCATTTGAATCTTTTGCAAGAATTGAAGGTTTTAATTTCTTATCAGATTTTTTATTTTCTTTATCTAAGATTTTTTTAATTTCATCTTCGTTCTCTTCTTCTTCTTCCTCTTCTTTAATTTTTTCTTTCTTTTTATCTTTTGGTTTTTCATTCGCTGCAGAAACTTTATTCTCTGACATCACGGTTTTAGTTGAATTGGATTCTTGTGGTTTTTCTGGACTTTTGATAGGAGATTTATTTTTCAATTTATTATCTGATTTTTTTTCCTTTACGGAAACGGTTTTTTTGGCGATTAGCTCAGGATTTGGAGTCATTAACACATCATCCTTTTCAATAGCTTGTAATAATGGTGATTGAATTCTGGGTGAATTCTCAGATTTTGATATTAATTCCATATTTGAAATTGAATTTGAACGTGAATCACTTAACAATTTCATATGATGATCAATTTTCACTTGTTCAGTATCCATATTTGTAAGATGTTCAAGAAGTGATAATGATTTTATCATATGGTATGGTGAATTATTATTTGAATCGGTTCTAATAAAATTTTTAAATTTGTCACTTTGTATTTCTTTGGCGGGTTCATTCACCTCAGTAGGTTCAGTTGCAATTTTTTTTTTATTTTCTGATGTAATTGTTTCTTCATTTTTTACTGTTTCTAAATTGGTTACGTTTGAATCGTTCAGTATTACTTTAGATTGTTGAAATTGTATATGTGAATTAGTTTCTTGGACTTTATTTTTGACAACTTGTAATGATTCAACTTCTTTAACTTTGTTTGTATCGGAATTAGTTGTAACAGTTGTGGATGCCCCAACGTTTTTTGGCGGGTCTAGCTTAGGAGATGATTTTTCAAAATAATTTCTTAATCTATCCATAACTGACTCGGTTGGTTTATGAAGTTCCTTAAACTCTTTTCTAGACGATTTATCATTTGAAATTCCCAATATTTTATACAACTCTTCTTCATCATTTTTTGATTTATTAATCTTCTCTAAAGGCTTAGTGGCATTAATAGGTTTTAAAGGTGATGAAAGTGTTGTTGTATTGCTTTCTTCTGAATTTATTATACTGGATTTATTTACAACACTTTCAGATGTCAACGTAGAATTTTCAACCTTTGTACTTTCAACTATATCTTTGTTAAATTTTTTAATATCTGAAGAAGTCTTTGAGTTTATCTTGGCTTTTGTTTCTTGATCAACTTCTTTTACTTTAACTGTAGTTCCCATTTGTTTTTTTGCATTCTTAGCATCTACTGAGTTGAAAGATTGTTTTGATGGTGCTGGAGGTGTTTCTGTTACAATTACAGATTCTGGCACAACTGAAGTTTCAGCAAATGCCACTGCTGGTCTTTCGGTTCTAATAGGTTCTTGATTCATTTTAAATGTTAAATCGCTTTTAGGTTCAGGTTTATTGATAAGTTCTTCGGATTTTTCTAACTTCATTATTAAATTCGTATCATCTTCTGACTTTTTTTTATTATTCTCATTCAAAATTGAAGGTGTTACTTCAGATTGTATCTTAGCTGTAGCTCCTGGTATTACAGAATTTGGTATAGAAAATTGTGGTCCTGGTTTCGTTTTTGTTAAATCTTCCTTTAGCATATTTTTAACTTGATTGTATATGGTACCGGGTTTTATAGGTTTGTTTACATCAAATGTGGGTTGCGATGCAAGACTTTCTTCAGCCAATTTTAAGGTTTTTTTACCAGTTTCTTTGGGAACTTCCTGATAGGTAAAAAGTTCTTCTTTTATCATATTTGTTACTTGTTTTAAGATTGAATCAGGTTTTGCTTTAGTATCAACAGTTTTGGGTTTCTCTTTCATGTAACTTTTAAGAAAATTTAGATTCAAGAATGGTGATTCACTTTTTGTTACATTAGATTCTAATTTAGGTTTATTTTGAGATACTTTTGATTCTTCCTTAGGCGAGGTAACATGGTAAGAAAATGGAATGTAAGTTTTACGAATTATATTTTCATCATCCATTTTCGGATTAAGAGTTTTATCGGCGTTAAGCAATTCTTTTACAGAAGAACTTTCACTTGATTTTTGAATAGTTGTCTCTTCTTTAGTAGTCTTAAAATTTTCCCGAACTTCTTTTAATGACTTTGGATCTGCAATTGATGATTTGGATGTTGTTGCAGTTTTTAAATCACCCAATTCAATTTCCCTTTGAATTTCTTCTAATTTTTTATCGATTTTATTGTACGCTCTTTCTAATGGAGAAAAAGCTTTCAATAATTCTGGTTTTGATTGCGATGTTGTTGGTGCTTTCAATTTTGGGTCCAACTTTACTGTGCTTGTTTCAATTTCGGACTTTTCATCAATTTCAATAGTTTCAATTTTTAGAGGTATTTTCTTTGTATTTTGTCTTTCAACATTAAAACGATTTGGTAAACTTTTGTCCACTATCAATTTTGGTTGTTCTGATTGTGGTTTAAGCGTTCCAGTCAATTCTGGATAAGAAAAAATATGATTATTTATTGGTTCAGACTTACCTTTTTGTGTTTGGGATTTTAAAATACCATTTTTGCGAGCAATATCTTCTAAATTTTTGCTCAAAATTGAAGTCAACGGGGTTGGGGAGCTATTTGAATTTTTTTTGGACTCATTTGGTTCCAAAGGAACAGAGGCAGTAAGTGGAGTTACATTTTGTTCAGTTGAGATTACAGAGGCAGTTTTAGCAAATTTAGTTTCCATCACATTTTCTTTTGAATGCGTTTTAATTTTTGTGATTGTGTCTGTTAATTTAGTTTCGTTAAATTTAGCTGAGCTTCCTTTATCCATAACTAGCTTTTGATTCTGATTTTGTGTTTGTTCGGTTTTAATTAAAGGTTGATCTATTTTCACGTTTTTTACATTGGCAATGTTAACATTTGTTCCAGTTTCATGCTTCTCTTTTTCACTTTTAGGATGTATATTTGACTGATTTAGTTGTTCCTTGGTTTTATTGGTATTGCGCTTATCTTTTAATAAAATTGTTTCCATTTTATGTTCACTTTCAAGTCTTTCAGTTTCAAGAGCTCGTGTAGATGTATTTATTGGTTTATCTTTAGGCAAAGATGAATCAATTTTAACTTCTTTCTCTACTGGATTAAGAGTCACTTTTGGGTTCATTTTTTCTAAATTCTTTGTTTCATCAACAGATGAAACCGCCTTGATATTAGATTTATTCTGTACTTTTTCTACATTGAGTTTGGTTTGAGAGGTATCAGATTTTTTTTCAACTAAAGGCTCTGCTAATGAATATGTTTGACTAGCACTATTAACAAGTACAAATTCCGGGCGTTTTGTTGTTTCATTTATTTTAAATTTTGGTGGTCCAAGAATTATTGGTTCTTTGTTAGTTTGACTTTGTTTTTCATCTTTATTCATTCCAAGAATTATTGAATCATTGTTAATTTGCCCTGGTTTTTTATCTTTATTCATTCCAATAATTATTGGATCTTTGTTAATTTGCCCCGATTTTTCATCTTTATTGATTTTAGAATTTAATATTTTTTCGTTATTTTTATTGTCCTCCCTAACTTTTTTTTCTTTGATATTTACGTCAGAGTTTTCAATCAGAATGAAGCTACTGTCTGCAGTACTTTCAACTACCTTTCCTTGACCATTTTGCATCATTTCGGTTTTAGACTTTTTAATTTCAGATTTACTTTTTTCACATTCCTTTTCAATTTTTTTAGCTTTTTCTTCAATAATTACAGTACCAGTGGTAGAAATTTTTGAGTTACTTGGACGAGGACTAGATTTTTGTAATATTTCGTTTTTCTGATCAGCAGATTTCGTTGCTATCTTACCTAATTCTTTAACAGATGTATCTTTAACGTGCTCTGGTGTCGTAACTTGGAAAGAAGTTTTCAGAACAGGTGCCTCTGTCGTCCTCTGTGGAGTATTTGCATCAGTTGACTGTTTCACAGTATTTTTTAAATGTTTAGATTTATCAATACTTTTAACTGAAAGCGTTGACTGTTTCTGAGGCTTTTCTTCCTTTATCTTTGCGTTCAAATTTTCTTTAGAAATATTTTTCAATTCAGTTTCTGGTGGAGCAATTGAAGAAGTTGGGAGTGGTTTAGGTTCCATTATAGACCACGTATTTGAAAAAGAATTTTCTTTTCGAAGATGTTCTTTAGACTTGAGTGAAACCTGATCAGTTACAATTTTTGCTGACGGGATTTCAATATTTGGTTTGTTTGTTAAAATCTTCTTATTATCTTTTAGATTCTTTTTTTCTTTATCAATTTTAGTTGTTTCAATAATCTCTGAATTTGGTTTTTGAACTGTTGTTTTCATGTCAGTATTAATAGAATTCTTCTCCTCTAAATTTGCTGCCGGAGAGGTTGAAACAGCATTTCCTTGAATAGAAAAATTTATGTTTCCTTTGGTAGGAGAAGTAATTTTTTCTGACTTTACTGGAGATTTTAATGTTTTTGATGGTTTTGTGGAAGCTTTCTCAACCACAGCATTTTTATTATCTTGCTCAATATTAGTTAAAGTTACCGGAGGCTCCGATTCTAATAATGGTTTTGTCATTTGTGATTTCAATTTTGCGGAATCTGCAGATGTTTTTATCATTTCTGTTTCAGAAATTTTATTTCCAAAAACATTCAAATCTTTTTTTACCTTATCCTGTATAGTGTTAAGAGGCTCATGTTTTTGGAGCTCATCTTTATCTTTAACCACTTTATTTATTTTAGATTTGTCCTTATTCGAATCTTCCTTTTTGAATTCTGTCTGTGTTGTAGTAATTTTTGGCAAATCAATTGGTTTCATTACAATTTTTATCGGTTCGAAACTTTTTTTAATACTTCCATCCTTTAAAATGGTTGTAGTTGGATTTTCTATATTTGAGTATTTTTCTGTATGTTTTTCTAGTTGTGCTGCTTGAAATAACGGTTTCGATTTTAAATTAGATTTTTGATTTTTCGATGTAACCTGTTGTTTGGCTTCATTTTTCAGTGGTATTGGCGTTTCTTTTAGTTGTATGTTTTCCTTACCGTATTTAACAGGAACACCAAATGATTCAATTATATTTCCTTTTCCTTGATTTTCTTTATTTACAGATTTTTTTTCTACTGCATTTGTAACTGAAACTGAGTTTTGAACTGCAGAAGACCATGAAGGTTTTGTGTTTACTTCTGGTGTCCATAAATCTATGGGATTTTTTCTGTTGTCAATAACTACAATTCTAGATAAAACATTTTCTCCTATTATAACTTCATTTTTTCTCTTTAAATTTAAATTTGGTGTTTTAGATAGAACTCCAGATGAATCAAATAATTTGTTTTGTTGGTCTCCTGGTACTGTGTTTTGAGTTTTGTATTCCTTTGGAATTATCTTGGTTTTGGGTTCAGCTGATTTAGGTACCCAGTAACATATGTTTCCAATGAAGACAAGTTCTTTGTCCGTAATCACTTTCGCAACTTCCTCATTTCTGGAATTTAGAACCATTTTTGGTTCAGATGAAATCTTTTTAGCTTCAATTTTCTTTTCTTTAGTTTCCAAATAATTAGAAATAGTCTTAGAAGTTGTCAATTTTCCATTATGAGTAGTTTCTGGAAGTTTTGAATTAAACCTCGTCATTTTATTAGAGTACTCTCGAATTTCTTGAATTTTTTTTTGCAAGTCCTTAGGCAAATCTGGATCTTTGCTATTTGTTTTAACTGGTTTCTCTTTTAAAATTTTGTTTGTAGAATTAGATTCAGACCAATGCTTTAATGCGTAATCAACAATAGCTTGAGCTTGCAAAACGTCTAATGTTTTACCTTGCCGTTTTGCTTCTTCTAATACTTGGGGATTTTCTTTTGTGGAAACTACATTTAATTTATTATTTGGTTTGTCATAAACCACAACTTTCTCTGGTATATTAGAATTTAAAGTGGTGATTTTCTTTTCTTCTTTTTCAGATGAGCTAGTTATGTTTTTACTTGTTGAAACAGGAGCTCGTTCACTGCTTTTAACAGAATTAACAGTTGCAGTCTTTTGAATATTGGGTTTAATTTTATTTGTTTCAAGTTTTCCTTCAAATTCTGAGACAAGTACTTCAATACCATCAGATATCGATTTTGGATCTATTGTAGTTATAAATTTATTCAGATTGTATCTTGGCACAGATAAAATAATATCATCACAGACTTCTTCGGGAATTTTAAAATTTTTAATAGCATCCAGAATATTATTTTCTTTATTGGTCATTGATTCCTGCTTGCGACCAAATTGACAACTTTTTACAATTTTCAAACTATTCGTATCTTTATCAAAAACTACATTACTTTCAACAATTTTAGCTGCTAATTTAACATTTTTATTTTGTTTTATAATTTTGGTTTCATCTTTCATACTTTTTTCATTATTATTTTTCTGTTTTTTAGTCTGAATATTTGTGCTAGTTTGCAGAGTATTATCCTTAACAGCTTTTATATTTTTCTTTTTAATTTCAGATACATTTCCCTTACAATGTTTCTGTGTTTGAACACTCTGTGCTGGTTGCATAGCTGATGTTGAAAATGAAGTTGATCTTTGTTTTGATGGTGACGTAGGTATCCAAGTTGCAGAATGCCCAACAAATACAATTTTTTTATTACTTTCAACACTATCTTCAATTTTAACTTTTCCCTGTTCTGAAGGTAACCAAGTAGCGGAATGTCCAATAAACATAATTTCGCGATCCCCATGGTTTTTGTTTGCTTTTAAGCTGCATTTTGTGTCGAATTTTGTTCTAAAAAATTGTGGTTATAAAATTAATAATTGATATTTTGATATGTAAATTGAATATGAAATTACTTTTCTGTCGATTTGCTACTTTTTGTGTGTAATGATGCTCTAGATGACCTGTAAAAATTAATTATGAACTTGATAAACTATTATAACATTAGAAAAACTATTTATTACATTTGTTGAGGCACTCCTAATAACTCTTTTGGCAGACTTGTGATACTGTTTATTTGTTTTTCTAAATATCATTAAAAGTAAAAAAAAATATTTATTCTAAAGTTATTCTAAAATAACTTAAAAATTTACAATGAAAAATAATACTGTAAAATAAAAATAAATAAAAATAAAAGAAAATTAACTTAAAAAAATTATATTTTATTAAAGACAAAATAATTCTTAAACTATCAATCAAAAATAAAATTTGAAAAATAACTATTTATAATTAAATACAAAACGATTTCAACAAATTAACTACTTTTTATCTGCTTCTGTTCTAATTCTTGTTGTTGTCCTTTTTCTTGGATTAAATCTTTCAATAATTCTTTTTTCTGTTCAAAATAATCTTTAAACCAATAAATATGCTCTTGTTTTTCTTGTGCTGATATATAAGGATTTTTAGATAAACCAATACAAACTAATTCCATAAAATGTCTAATCGGTCCTTTTGTTGGACACCACCCTTCCAAATGTTGATCCAAAAATACGTGTTCTGAAAAATCAACTTCTTGTTCCTTTTCTAAACCTTGTTCATTGTCAATTGGAAATTTCCATAATTTTCCTTGGTCTGTCCATAGTGCCATTTTTTCAAAATAATTTCGTGGAGGATGTGTTACAGCTAATTTTAACTCGCGTTCCTCTAACATGGACCATGTTTTAAGCATATCTGGACTATCTTTTAAATTTGTAGGATCTTTGAAAATTCCTAATGATTCTTCACCAAATAAATTTACACTACCTGAATTAGGTACAGGCTGAGTTAAATGCTTACGGGGTGGTTTTCTTGGTCGACCTTCTTCATCTACTTCATATCGTTTACCAGATAAAGCTTTCTTAACATACTGACTACGTGTTAAAGTTGATCTTCTATCTGAATCACCTTGAGCTGCTACTTTTCTATCAATTTTCATTCCGACAATTATGTTACTGTAATATTAAAATAATATAATTTTTGTATAAAATTAATTTGAAAAAACTTACTTTAAATTAAAATCAGTTCCACTTTTTACAGTAGTTTCACTAGTCAATGCATCAGAATCAATATGATTCAATAATTTTGATAAAAGTTCTGATTCAGTTTTTCTTTTTTGATGTGTATCAGCTCCAGCATCTAACATATTAGCAACACCTTTTGCAGCTTCAATCAAATTTTTTGGTTTTTTTTCTTTTTCAACTTCTTTTTTTATAGATTTTTTTGACTTTGATCTTCCGCCAGCCTGTGGTATTTCTACTTTTTTGGTTAATGTAAGATTATCATCTGTCGACATACTAGCTAGTAACTTATTCAATTTTTCAGATGCAGATTCTTTTTTTTCGATTTTAGCTTTCTTTTCCGATTCTTTTTCAACATTTTTTGGATCTGATAACTTTTTGTCATCGCAAAATTGTAAAGATTGAGTTTTTCGCAATGGAATTGACCTAATTGAAAAATTCAAAAAGAAAAATCAATAAATCAATAATTCTTATGAAACAATCATAAGTATAATTTATGAAAATGTGTATTAAGTTACCGTAACCCTGTGACTCGTCCAAATCTAAGAAGCATCATTTTTATTTAATTATAAATTTATCGATAAACAATATCTATTTAACACCTTAATTGAATTAAAAACAAAATATTCAAATTGAATTTACAAAAAAATGCGTATTTGAGAACAGAAAATATTGCGAGCTCAACTGTGGTTTGTGATCGAATTAAACGTCAAAAAGGAAGAAAAATTGTCAAATAAAATTTTGATTTAAAATTCACATTTACGGCGCTTAAGATTAATGGTTTCACTTGTTATCCACTTCTTGTTATCAAGAATTAATATTCCATGTCATATTATTATTATAAAGGAATATTAATACATATTTTTGTATATTGTTAATACATATTTTATTTTAAAAAAGTTTTCCTATTAATGTTAATAACTAATAATTTTCTTGTGCAACTTATTTAATTCCATATTCATAATATTTATAACAGTTCAAAATGGATTTCATTCGGATCCTTCCAATATTCAAAATGTCAAATTCCAAAAATTAAAACAGTAGCAACAAATATTCCTGTCCTTTTTTTTTTTTTGACTAAATAAATTTATATATCTATCACCTTTATGCACATTATAAATTCTAATAAGATACTTTTGCTTTTCATCATGTATAAAAATTCCAACAAATTATAGAAAAAATATATAAAAAAAAAAAAAACAAAAATATAATATAACTACAAAAATAATATACTAAAATATTGAGTAAATTTTTTACAGTTATTTATTTTTATTCAATTCTTCAGTATCAATGAGAAATTTGTGTCGGACGTGTTGGGTTGCATCGCTTGCGCTTGGTTTTAAATAAAGTTTTTATATACATCCATACAAACATAAATATATATGTATAGCAGTGTATAATATATACATATATAAATATATTTAATATATATAATATTATGTACTAACATCCTAATTAGAAAATATTTTTTTTTTTAATTTTTGGAAATATTTATTTTCCGTTTTATTTTAATTTTTTTATTTTATAGTTTTTAATAAATTTTTTTCAAAAAAAATAAAAACAAATAAAAAGAAACTTAATGCAGTTGTGAAAATATATATTAGACAGTAATAAAAAAAGAATTTTTCAATTATTTACTGAATTTTAATTTTTTATTTATTAATTTTATTTTAAATAAAACCCGAGAAAAAAAAAGTAAACAATTTTAAAAAATATTTTTTTAATAGTTTTTTTTAAAAAAAGTTTTAAGTTAAATATTTAAGATTAAAAAAAAAAAATATTTAATTTAAATAAATTACCTTAGTAATACAGGTAAAAAAAGTAAAATAATTAAAAAAAAAAGAATTAACTTTGAAAATAAATAAATAAAAGGTGAATATTTTCGCGTATATTGTCGCGTTTTCGCGTCATAAGTTTTATATAAATAAATCGTAATTATAATATACATGTATGTACATATGTAATAATTATATTATTCGGTAACATAGGAATTAATGAATATATATATATATATATATATATATATATATTTTTTGTATTAAAAATATATATAAAAAAGTTATTTGAGAATATTTAAAAAAAAAAAAAAATAAAAATTTAAATAACAATACTTATATAAATATTTTATTAACTTATATACAAGAGCAAAACAAATACTACCTAGTATTAATAAAAAGTATATAAGTAAAGCATATAGTTGTGTTCTCAAAATTACATCTATTGTCATTTCATTTAAACAAATTGGAAATTCATATAAAAATTCGTTTTTTTTTTTGAAAGAAAAGGAAAGAAGATAAATTATTATGACATGATAATTATATATGGGAATTTTTCATTTTATTTCTTTCTCTATTTTTCACTCTATATATGTCTCTCTCTTTCTCTTTAGTTTTTTCAGTGGTTTATTAATTCAACACATTTAACCATATATAGATAAATATATAAAATGTCATTTTTTGATATAATATAAAAATATAGAATTTAGTTATATATAAAAGTAAAATCAAATCATATAAAATACATATGTAAATTTATAAATATATTTTTTATATATATATATAAATATATGTTTAATAGTAAATAATAAATGTTTATATTTATTTTTATTAAAAAATATATATATATATTATATATTTTATATATATAAATAAATATTTGATAGATATATACATAAATGTACCTACAAAATATGTATATATATAATATTGTTTATATATTTCTAATTGAGTTTATTTTTTTATTATTATTTATTATTTATTACTTTTTTTTTTTTGGTATATAATTTGACTATTATTATCTTTTAAATAATAATTGTGTTGTGTTTTATAACTTTTATTTAATATACGAAATTAGTGTCTATCTTATTTGATTTTGAATTGGTTTGGTAATAAAAAAAATAATTATTTTAAAAATATATAATAAGACACACTACACTATATATTAAACATAACCTATACAAATTAACTCAATATAAAAAGAAACAAATTTTTTCTTATATATTTTTTTTTTTTTAATAAATAAATACGGAAGTGCTATTTAAAAATTAGTGAATATTAATTTGTAGTAAATTTATGTCAAAATTAAAATAAAGAATTTATAGGTATTTAATATTTAAGAGTTTTCATTCAAATGATATTATTATTTTAAATAGAAATTATTTTTTAAACTAAATACATAATTATCTACTGAACTTTAAATTAGAAAAAAAAAAAAATAATAAAAAAAACTAATAAAAGAGTTAAGAGATATTTAAAAAGTATCTCGTAAATTCACACATTCTTTTAAAAAAAAAATTATTACGAATTTACGATTCAAGTGTCAAAAATTTATTCTATTAAAAAAAAAAAAATTTAAAACTAATTGTTGCTTATATTTACATACGTATTCACTACATTTTACTCTTTCTATAAAAGTGTACAAATGTACGTATATATGTAAAGGTAAAAAATATTAAATAAAAGAAAAATAAAAATAATTCGCAAAATAAAAATGTATCTTTCGGTTGCGTAAAATATAATTTAAAATTTAAAAAAAATTATTTATTTTTAAAAATTTTTATAAATTTTAGTTTTAAACTTATTTTTATAGCCTAAAAAAAAAAAAATTTAAAATAAAAATTTAAAAAAAAAAACGCCTTTTTCAAAAATTAATACTATCAAGTTTTAATATTTATTTTGACGTAATCAACGTTATCATCATCACAAAAATTTAATAACTAAGTATTTTATCATTAATAGTTTTTATTTTATAATTATTATTTATTTTTTTTTGGTTTTATTAGTATGCCGGATTATTATGAAATATATTAAATTATAATTAAATAAATTTATTAAATAAATATAATAAGTTTTAAAAAAAAATATGTTTATTTGTATACTTATCGAAAGTAATTGATTATTAAATGAATATAATTCCATTTAAAATTTAATTAAATAAAAAATATTTGTTTTTTTTAATTAATATAAAATTTTAAGAATATATAATTATACTTAAGTACCTATCAATAGATATATCTTTTAATTAAACGGTTTCTAATAATAGTGTAAAGAATTTATTAAATAAATTATTTTAAAAATATTCTTACAATTTTTCATTATAGGTACTTTTACTAATTAATTCGTTAAAATATTTTTTTTTCATTTAAATCTGGCATGCATTTAATTTTTTTTAAAATTAAAAATATTTTTCAGGTTGAAAAAAAATTTTCTTTTGTGTTTTATTAATAAAATTAAATAACTAATTTTTTCTTGATTTTAATTAATATTTTGTTAAGCATATATTGTAATACATATGTATATGAATTGAAATAATTCAAATCGAATAAAGAAATTTATTTAAAATAAAAGTTCCATATATTTAATAAAAAAAAAAAATTAAAAATTAAGAATAAAGAATTAAATAAAGTGAAAATAAAATTAAAATTTAATTTAATTAAAATTAAAATTTCTAAATTACTTATCAAAAGAATAAAAAAAGTCGAAAAATCAACAAATTAAAAAAAAACAAAAAAAAGGTTTCAAAATAACATAATCTGTAAAACATCTACCTTTTTACAATATTTTACAAGAAACTTTAAATAACTACAACCATATATTTAATAATAAAAATTATAATAATAATAATAAACCCAACATAGTTAATTGCAAAATTCCATAAATTTCGTCATAATTAGATAAGTAATAATTAATATCAAAATATTTCTTGAGAAGAATTTTAATAAAATTCGCTAATTAAATAAACTAAGTATACTCATACAACAACTCTACTTGACATCATTTGAAACTGATTACAAAATTACTAAATAGAGAAAAAGTAATCTCGATATAATTTCCATTAGTACTTATACTTACTTTACTAACTACAAAAATTAAATAAATATTTTATTAATAACTGAATATCAAAAAAATAAAACAAAAACCGAATTGTGCCATTTTTATAAACGGATTAAACTAACTTATAATATTATTATACAATTTATAAAATATAGGCAGCAAAATAAAAAAACTCGACATCGCGTATAATATTACAAAATAGGATAAATTCCAAAATATAAAATAAAAAATAAAAAACAATATAAAAAAGGAAAAGACAAAGTTTTCATTTACTTTTGGATTAAAAATCAAATGCTTAAATGGACGCAACATCTATAATAACACAAGTATCCCGAGATGATGAACAACTTAATGTTTATCCAATTGATAAAGGTAAGTTTTTTTTTTTTTTTTTTAATTATTTTTTTGAATATAGCCAAATCCAAACAATTCAAGTTCCATACTTCAATACTTTTTAAAAAAAAAATTTATTACATACTTTCTATATTTATTAAAAAAAAAGAAAAATTTTATATTTTTAAATTATAAGTAAAATTAAAAAATTCAAGGAACACGGAAGAAAGAAATTTCATATATGTATGACATTAAAGTTTGTATATATAAATAGGCATCAATACAATCATAGGGTATTCGTAAAAGAATTATTTAATTAGAGTACCTGATAACATCTTTAAGTATTTTAATTAAAAAAATAGAACATCCATGACAGAAAGTATTAAGTAGTATTTACACTTTCAAACTTGCTAAAGTAGTTAAACAAATTTTCTCCTAAAATACTTATTTTAATTATATAAAATTGTTTAGTACTATTTATTATTATTTAAATTATAACGCGGGAAATTCCTACACCTTGTTTTTTAATCATTGTATCCTTACAACTTTTCAATTGATTTGTGTTCAATCATTGATTAAGTGCTTAAGGTAAAATCAGCATTATTTTATTAAAATTATCTCCCAAGTTTGTATCATTTTCCTTTTTTTTTAGGATAAGTTTGGTAGGAGTTAAAATAAGTAGTGTAATCAGATTCTATTAGCAAAATTTAAATAAATACTCGATAATATTGGATACAAAATTAAGTACCTACCTACATAATAGATTATAGCATTACTACATTACTACTTACTATTAAAAAGTTTCTTTATCTAATTTTAATAAATTCATTTGAAAAATCAAATTTTTAATTAAGAACTTTAATAAAGTAATTATATATAATTATTTGGACTTTATTCTATAGGTGCAAATGTAGCACTTTTCGAAATTTTTCCTATAGAAACAAAAATTGTATTTTTTATTTGATACTTACATTAAATTTTTTTATTATTAATGTACCTCCTACAATGATCGTAGTCATGACGCAGTATTCAAATCGCAAAATGTCAAAAAACGTAGCTATCAAATTATTTCAAGCACAATGCAAAATGTCAAAAGCATTAAAGTGACATTTAATGTAAACAAATTAAATCAATAAAAAATTTTTAAAATTTTTATATAAGTAATAAATAAATTTATATTTTTTAATTTTTATAATTCTTTTTATATTCTCCAATTTCAAATTAAAAAGTAATAATAAATATAAATAACTAACAGAACATAAACAAAGTAGCTGTCACAGTTGCGCAGTAGTTAAAAGTTGAGTAACTTTTGCGTTAAGGCAGCGTTGAAACTTTGTTGTTTTTTTTCATTGTGTGCATTTGCTTTGTTTTCCATTTGTTTAACTTTTGAAGTAGGACATTGTTGGCTTCACTCATTGTTCTTAGAAAGTAAATAACTATTCCATTATTGAAGACATACAATATTGTTAGTAGAGATACTTTCTTTTGAAACACTTTTTTGATTTAAGTATAGTTTTCATTAAAATGTAATTCTGCGATTTAATTTCAAACTTTAAAAGAGTTGAAAAAATTTTATTGCCACATGAGTGGTATTCCAACTCTCACTTCTTCACAATTTTTTGTACCTACACATTGATAATATTAATATATTTTTAAATATTTGGATGTTCAAAACGCATATTAACTTTTTGTAAAAGATTTGACAATTTGACCAATGGCTCAGTGAAGATGTCGATCGTTTAATCGAAAGTCATGCGCTTAAACCATGGTCAAGTCAAATTTATTATAAGAAGATTGCATTATAATGATTTATACTTTTGGTAATAAATAATAATAAAAGTTATAATAAAATGTGACAGATGACAGGCAAAAAAAGTAAAGGTTCTAGCGACTGAGTGACATTTTGACCAAGTAATGAATCGGGTATTGTAAAAGAAATATCAATTACATAAAAACAGATTCAAACATTCCATAAATTTTAAATTAAAATTTATACAAAAATAAAACAATAAATTTAATTATTTTATCTTAAGTATATAATATTAACTAATGGCTGAGGAACTTGTTTTTTTTTTTTTTTTTACTTAATTATTTTGACCAATATTTGAAATTAAAAAACTTTTTTAACGTTAAAAAAAAAAACCCCGAAGAAAACAAGTTTACAAAAAACATTATAGGTATAACACAAGAGAAACAATTTTTTTTTTGTTTTTAATAGTTTTTATTTTAACTGTGATGAACTCAAAAAATATATATATATATTATATATATATTTTGTTAAAATAATTTTTTATTTTCTTATTTGTAGTTTTTTTGTTTTTTTTTTTTATTGAAAGATAACGAAATTTTTTTTAAAATTGTGCATTTTTTGTTTTCATTATTGTTTTTTTTTATTATTATTAAAAGAGATAGGTATAGGTTATAATAGGTATGGAGTTAATTGTTTCGCGATAACCATACATACAGTTATAATCTGTTATAGTGTGATGTGAATGTTTAAATAATAATAATAAAAAATAAGGTATGGCTGTTATGTACACAAAAAAAAATCTACAACAAAAAAAAATAAAACAATTTTTTCAATTTTTAAATAAAACAAATCAGAGAAAAAAAATATTTCGAACTTTAAAATTTTTTAAATAGGTACAAAAGATAGTTATGAATAGTTTCAGTTGATGCATAATTATGAAAAATGATCATTAATAAACTTGAAAATATTTTCAAACACATAAGAAGGTAGGGTAGGTGCAAACCTTTTAAATTCCTATACATTAAACGAGATAGAAAGAAAAAATAGAGTGTGCCAACTATAAGATACTCGTTCGAATATATTAATAAACATGGATAAAAATTTATTTAATTTATTTTGTTAAAGTTAAGACGTCCACTTATTAATTGGATCCTGAGTTCCAGATAGAAAAATTAAAAGTGTTAAGAACCTGTTTTTTGAACCTATTCCACTAGAAGATTAAAATTTTGTGAAAACGTAAGTATTATGTATATTACGTTGCCCCAATAGACTAAAATACTTTTTAGTGCAAAAATTAATTAGATCTTCAGATATGAATAAAAAAAAAAGAAGTTGTATGGAAACTATTCGAATCTCCTGCACTAAACAAACCAACTGTTGCAAAATTGTTGGCATAAAACCTAACTATTCGAATCTGGTGTAAAACTTGGTTTAATTACAATGAATAAGATTGTAAAGGTTTCAGAATTTTTGAACTATTGGGATTGGAAAATATTGAAACTTAATACATATTTAGTATTAATACTTAGAACACCCGAATTTTCGAATCTAATTCAATTGATATACTTGAGTTATATATCCATTACTGTGTCACAAATGTAATAACAAATTCAGTATACCTTTACAAATATTTCGTATACGGTATGCAAATAGGGATCAAATAATTTTAAGTTCATTTCAAGTTAGTAAATCAGTTTAGCATTGTAAATTGCAATAACTAAGCATTAAGTTGATTGAAATTTAATTTTATTAATCTGTTTAATTCTTTTTACCTTTCAGTACATATTTATATTTAATATTTGATATGTCGGTATTTGTTCTGATAACAAATTTTTATTTGATATTGTTTATATTATGCTAATATTACTTATTTCCAATATTTACTTTTGTTCTTATCAGTTATTATGTATGGGTTTCAAAAAACCTAAGGAAAATTATAGATTTTATTTATTTATTTATTTTTAGAATTATTTATAAGGTGAAAAAGTTTATTTAAATATCTTAAAACATTTGAAGGCTAGTTTCTTTTTTAAATATTATCTTTTTGATAAGAATTCGAAGTAATTATATATATATATATATATATATATATAAAAAACGAATAAATAATTTATCTAGTTATGACATCATAACTAGGTAAAACCGAATATTTTCTGATTTTTTATCGAAATTAATTAAAATGAGTTAAAAAAAAACAACAATTTTACATGGGTATAGTATATATATATTAAGCAATCACTGCGGGGTAATTATCTTTTCCACAATTATATGTGTTTTGAATAATAAAAAAGTACTCATTTCTTTTTGTGTTACCCGTTTCAAGAGTTCCTACATATTAGAACTACATTTTTCGTAAAAATATTTGGCTTGAATTTGATGTGTCTTGATTCGAGAATCATGATTTAAGGCAAAGAGTTAAGACTGAGAAAACAAATACATTTTTGCAAATGTAGAACAAGTACTTATGTAATATGTAAGAATAAGTACTTATACTGAAAAACAAATCTTACAAATATTTTTAAGAACCGATTGAAGTAGGTACTTAAAATAAAACGATTTCATAATCAATACTAAAGGTTTATATTGCTGTATCATATCAGTTTAAATCAATAAGTATAAGTACTTGCTGAAAGTACTTATACTGAAAAACAAATTTTACAAATATTTTTAAGTAAGTATCTACTGAAGTACTTGAAATAAAAATAATTCATAATCAATTCTAAAGGTTATAATATTGCTGTATCATATCGGTTTAAATCAATAAGTATAAATACTTGCTGAAATTACACAGTAGTACTTGATAAGTTCAAATTACAAAGAAACAAAAAATCGACGAAATTCCAACCGTTACATACTTACATCAAATATTTCAAAAATTTTATTAACATTGGCATTTTTAATGGCAACAAAAAATATATATGCATTTATACATATGCACATATATTTATCTAATATCTATATATATACTTAAATAGCAAGTACATAAATAATTATATTTCAAAATTGTCAACGTAAAAACTTATCAGACGTGTATCAGTGTACTTATTTATAGAAGTCAAAAATTGTCAAACGCTACAAGTGTTTTTTTTTATAAAAAATGAAAAATTTGTAAAATTTTGTAAATTGTTTAATTAAACATAACTATATTATATTGAATGCAAATACATATTCCTTATTCCGACTGTGAAAAATAGATATGAGTACAGTACAAAAAACATGTTATTTAATGTTGTTTCAAAATGTAATCCATTTGGATATTGATTACTTACTTAAAGTGTTTTTTTTTTTCAATAAATAGTTACTGACATAAAACAACTGTTTTCCAAATAAAAAAATTGTGTTATTAAATACAAATCTATTTATAAACTTAAAAGAAAAAATATGTAACCAAATTAACCAATTCTGAAGAATTGTGGATTATTAATAATACTATTTTTATAATTCACTTATTTAAACATTGCAGAAATTTTTTCTATATGAAATTGTAGGTCAAGAAATCTCTAAAAATTTTATTTTTAAAATAAATAAATGAAGAAAAATTAAGTAAAGACAGACATATATGAAAAAATATAGCAAAAGGTGCATATTCAAAGTACTTAAGTACTCATCGTAAGGAAAAGTACTCATCGTAAATGAACACTCATTTTCAAACAAAATTAAATTAAAAACGAATTATGAATATTAGTGTTGGGTTTTTTTTACCAAATACAAAAGCAAGTACATAAGTACTAATAAAATGCTTACTTATTGGGAATTTTTAATAGAACTTTCTATATAAGGATTACTTAAAATTATTAAGATTATTATAAAAATATTTTTAACTTTTGGAAAATAATTTCCTAACTGATATAACTCGTATTTTACAAAAATTGTATTTAATTTAATACAAATTTTAATTACTTAAGTCTTACTGTCAATTTAAAAACTTATAAAATATTATCTAACATCAATTGAATTAAGTACTTAGTACTTTAATAATGAAAATAGGTATATAATAAAAGTATTATCTAAATTCTGAATCGTTCATTGGAATTAGGATGAATCCAATATTGATATAAAAACAAAACCTGAATCTCTAAGTTACAAACCCCAAATCTAAGTTCCTATATAATTAATATACCTAAGTACATAAGTACTTAGTTACTTAAGTTGTATGTCAATTTAAAAACTTATAAAATATTATCTAACATCAATTGAATTAAGTACTTAGTACTTTAATAATGAAAATAGGTATATAATAAAAGTATTATCTAAATTCTGAATCGTTCATTGGAATTAGGATGAATCCAATATTGATATAAAAACAAAACCTGAATCTCTAAGTTACAAAAACCGAATCTAAGTTCCTATATAATTAATATACCTAAGTACATAAGTACTTAGTTACTTAAGTTTATAATTTTAAATAACCATGAAAGTTTTCTTTTGAATACTTAATTATGACATGATTAAGTTCTGCACAAATACATAATTTTGAATATAATAAAGGAAAACTAAATTAAATCCATTTATAAAAAAAAAAAAAAAAAAAAATTTAAATCTACTTAATAATAGAAATATTGGTATAAATGGTATACTCGTATGTACTTTAATTACTTAAATGAAAAAAAAAAATATTATTCGCCTATTGTTGTTTCTGGAGCGGAATTTTTATTTCATTGTCGTAGGCGGTTAGTAGTAAGAGTATATATATAGTCTAGTCATGCTCTAAATATGATCATTTTTTTTTTCTTGTTTTTATTATTTTTTTTTTTAATTAATTTGGATTTAAAAAAAGATAAACTTGTTAAAGAAGGGATGCAATTTTATAAAAGAAATATGTTTGCGTAATTTTTTACTTAATGAAGCCCTACACTACAATTCTATAAATAAAAACAAGTACTTACCGACAATTACAGGGAATAGTTCCAGATTTTTAAAAATTAATTAAGTGAAATCTTTATTAAAAATTTTCTTATAAGAAAAACAAATACTTATTAAAAGACAATCTTAAAAAAATTAAAATAATACGGTATATAAATTATTATTAAATAAAACATTTAATTAATCAATTACTTATTTATTTATAGTGAGTACTAAGTAATCATTGCGGGGCTTTATTAGTCCATTCTTAAGTACTTATAACTTTTATTTTATTATCCATTTCCATTTTGAATAATAAGTGCTTGAATTTGACATTTCGACATATTTGTCTAATAATAATTAATATAAGTACTTAAGTACTTACATATTTTTAATTAATTAAGAATTATTAACCTGAAATTTAATAATAGATTTTATGGTTTTATTCAATTTGTATGTGTATTATAGACATTTTTCACATTAAATTTATATTTGTTGAAATTTTAATTTTCTTAAAATAGATTTTTGTGAAATATTTTTAAAAATTTCGAACATTTGATGTAAATACTCTATAAATTATGTAAATAAGTATTTAAGTATATATAGTTATTTACACGAGCGAACATTTAGTTTTGTATTAAAAATTAATATTTATATCTTAAAACGATTAAAAATTTTATATATATATATACTTAAATATTTATTAAGTTATTAAATTGATTAATAATTCTAATAAATATTTATACTTAATTAAATCAATCGTTACAAATTGATTAGCGCATATTTACTTATTGTAAAAAGAATTACTTATAATAATTTGTACTTTTTATTGTACTTAATATACACACATGCATTCACATAACTTATTGTTAAAAAAAATTATCATTTTCTTTGTTTTGTTTTTAACTGACATTTTTTGTGGACTTAGTCATCATTTAAAAAAAAAACAATCTTAATTCAATTTAATAAATACTCAGCTAATAAATACACTATATATAACTACTTATTAAGTATCAACGATCTTTTAAAATAAAAAAAAAAATTAATAAGTAGTTAGTTGTTAAATAAGAAGTTATTAAATTTTTAATTATAATAGATTTAATAAATAGATTTATAAACTGAGTTTTGCTAAAAAAAAAAAAACAGAGAATTTTCTTAATGCGTAAAAGTTGAAGATCTAGATTAGTATTTAATATTATATAATTGCATGATATACTTTATATTTATATCTTACATATAAGTATTTATATGTAAGTATTTCACATTTTGTTACTTATTCCATAAAGTATATTTACTTACAAGGTGGTTTGTGTAAGTACAGAATTTTTTTAAAAGTAAGTTTAGTATTGTAATTCTTAAACTTATTTCATTTTGTTTTTTTAAGCGCTAACTGTTCAACTGTTAGGCTAATAAACCTGTCTATGCCATAGGTACATGTTAAAACAGGGGGTCATATTATATTTGTTTCTTTTTTAGTTTATATTGTAATATTTTTGTATTTTATTTATATGGTATTCTATATCTGTGAGTTATAATATTCAATTAAATTATTTGTTTATATTTTGCATTTTTTTAATATTGTTATTACTTTGTGTAATTTTTAAACTTGAACTAAACATATTGAAGAATTACCTGCTGGACTAAACATGTTTAAGAATTTGTAGAACTTAATTATTACTTTTCTATTTTATAATATAACTCCGAGCTAGATGTTACTACAGGTGATTCTATAAATTGATTAAAACTAAGGTAACACATTTTTTTAAGGATGTTTGATTAAGTACCAATTTTTGAGTCATTTATTAAAAAATTTTAGTACTGAAGTACTGTAAAAGTCTTTTTAAGTATTTTGAGTCATTTATTAAAGATTTTTAAGTACCGAAGTACTGTAAAAAATTTTAATCATAAGACGTAATATAATAAAACTCAATTATGGTTTCTGGTCTACCGTAGGGGATCTCCCAAACGCATCCCACTTTTGACATACTTAATGACACAAATTAAAACAATTTGTTAATATTAAAATAAGTTTATAATAAATTAATAACTAATTACTTTTTGTATACAATTACTTAAATACTCATTCTTAAAATTTTCTGTTTCTCTATAACAAAACACCCAGTAATCAGTATAAAAGAATTTTTTTATTTTATTAATAAGTAATAATAAAAAAGAACTACTAATAAAAAAAGAACTGTGTGAGCTAATAACAAAAGTAAAAACAAAATACACTAGCAATAAATTAATAATAGATTCATTATATAGGTATATATATATATACAAAAAAAAATCTTTCTTTTAAAGACAGAAATCAAAGTTTATATAATATATAAATTTATATATGTTAATGTTTTGCATAAATAATCAATTTATTTAAGAAATGCTAAAAAATTGATTTGTTTATTTATTAATTGATATATATATATATCTCATATATGATATCAGACTGATATATATTATATAAACTTGTATATGAATTGTGTTAATTTTTATTTAAATATATGTCTATATAATTATAACTATAAATATCTTTTTATTATAAAAATAAATAATACTTACAAAGAATTCAATTAATGCGACTTTACAAAATGATCTTATGACACAATAAATGAAAAATTTGTTTATTTACCTTAGTTTTGAGTCATATGGACAAAGTAAATCAAGTTATTGCAATTCAAAAAACAAAATTGTTATTAGTAAGAAATTATAAGTTTAAATAAGTACTTGATTTTATTTATTTTTAATTTATGGGTCAATCTAAAGTATATATACAAAAATTATTTAATAGGTTATGGTACTTATATAATTTCGAGCAGAAAATTCGGATCTTGTAATAAACTTTAAAATCTGTTCTAATTCTAAAACTCTGATTCTGGAAAATCCGTATAATGTCTTATATGACTTTTTCTTGCTAAGTGAATTAATTTAGGTTTTATATGTTGGTAACGTTGAAAAATCACAACAAAATTGTAATTAGAGACATTATATGATAAGGCATCGCAATTATATGAAATATAAGTATACATAAGTACTTTGTATTATAAAAATAAGATTTTATCAATGATAGTTAGTAACTTTACCAAATTCTAATTGTGATAAAGTATATTAGTTGTCACTTCTATTTCAATTAAGTAACACTTGAGATAAATTCTGTGAACTATTCTATTAAGTACCTATAAGTACTTATTTATGATCCCCCAATATCACGATAACCTTTTCTCACGTTATCTAAATCCTTCAATATTATCCTAATCCCACTTTCAATTGATATTAATATTAATTGAACGATTAGAAATTACTAATATACAATTGTTTAGGATTAAATATGTAATAAGTACTCAAAAATAAAATATAAGTAGTACTTGATTCTTAGTTAATAATCAATTTGTTTTAAATTAAATTTTTTTTACAAATAAACTATAACACGAAAGCCTTTAGTTTCTAGACTTAAGTACTTAATATACTTGGTAATACAATATACTAAATAAGTAATTAATAATATATAAGTACTTATTTTAGATAAAAATAAATAATTCAAATGTTTAATTTTAATATCCAAAAGTATACTGTAATTTGATAAATACTGTAAAAAAGGGTAATGTAATTTCTTACTTAAAGGGGTAAAAACACCAGAATATTTTAAATATTTTTTATATCTAATTCAATTACTTAAGTACTTAATCCTGGAATTTGAATTACATTAATTATATTGCCAAGTACAAGTACCTATTCTATATAGAAAGGAATTTTTTAAATATTATTTGTAAGTTATTGAACTTATAACATACAGAACTTTCTTATTAAAAATAAAAATTTACAACATTCAATAAAACGAACAACAATTGAAATTTTATTTTGTTTAGTATAAAAATTATTTATTAAAAGAACAAGGGCATTAGTCTTTTAACTTTATTAATTCTTAACTATATATATTACAAAAACTAATTTTTAAATTCAATTTTTTTTTTTTTAACTTACAATCCATAATACTTATATAAAATATTACAAATAGTTAGATTTCATTTCTTAATATTTTAAAAAAACAAAGCACGTGCTATAAGAAAATTCTATTAAAATTCTTAAACACTTTTCTGACAAAAAAAAAAAAAAATATTGCGAAAATTTAATATTTAATTTGATATCAACCCCTAATCTATTTTTATACATCAAATTTCAAAATACATTATATATATATGTGTGTATATATTAATATTTTCTTTTATTTTAAAATATACATTCTCATTTCTTATACATTTTTATTTTCAATTCATTTACATTCAAATTGTAATGGGGAATTTTTTGAGTTTTTTTTTATAATTTTTTTTTTTTTTGTAATATGTTAATGTCACATTTTTTTACATTCAAAAGTGTAGTAAAATTTATTATCGTATACAATATACAATAAAAACTAATAATAAATAAAAAGGGTTCAATTTCTTACTTTAAAAGAAGTTCCTTGTTGTAAAAATTGTATTACACATATAACATATGTATGTGAATTTTAACCCTCTAAAAAAAATTGTACTTAAAACTCTCAGATCAATTGTTACTCATTCTGTCACTTGTAACTTTAATAAAATAAACAATTTTTATTATATGTATATTTTTGAAATAAAATGTAACTAGTCTCGCGCTTATCCAATATCCATACAAGAATCTAAGCTATTTTTAAATGTAACTATATACTTTGGTATTATAAAATATAAAAATTTGGACAGAATTTTATAAGTTGGAAAGTTATTTTGTATATATATGACAATTTAACGTGATTAATAAACCCATCGATGATTTAACTTTCTATTTTAAAAAAAAAAAAAAAAACTTAAAGCAAAATTTTTTAACCAATAAAATAAAAAAAAAAAATTGAAATAAAAAATGAGAAAATAAATTTATTTTGTTATAATAACAATGAAAAGACAAGTAAGACAAACAGAAAAAACGTGTATCTGATGTAATTTTTTAAGACGTGACCAGTTCTCTTATTTTTATTTAATATTTCAATAACTAAAATGTTTTAAATGTTTAGTTATACTTAAGTATTGGTATTGTTTGATCCAACAAAGTTTTCTTTAAGATGTGTTAATAATAATTTTTTTTGTTAAATTTTTCAATTGTGAGTTTTCGTTGAACGTACACCTAAAAGGTTCATATTATAAATCAGTTGCTAAACTACTTATAGCTTATCTACAATGAACGTTCTCTCTACACATAGTTTTCTGTCAAACTAAGTCAAATGTATTGAATTATATGAAAGTGTCATACTGTCGCAGCCATGTCGCAGCCATTAGGCGGTCATTAAAAAAGTTGTTTCACTTTTAACTTTTTCGCTTTCTCTAGATTATTGAAATGTTAAAAAAATATCAAATGTCAAAAAACGTTGTCATGTACATTTCATTGTGGACATTGCTTTGTTGACTACGTAATGAGAGCGAAACAACATTTGAAATCTCAAGTTATTATAGTTTCTTTTCAACACCATAGATAAGATGTCAATCATAAAAATCTATTGGGTAAAGACTCTTTTCTTTTCAGAAAAAATTCTAATATTCGTATTAGTTTGACAATTGTCATAATTTGATACTTTTGAAATCAAATGCATTTTAACAGCAGACTTTGAACCGAAATGGATTCAAATAAAAAAAAAAGTAAATATAAGTCCACAGAAAAAATGAAGTAAAAACGAAGGTCCAAATAAAATTTATTTCAAAAAAGAAATAAACAAATTCTAATACAAAACACAAGTTTCGTAATGTCAGTTAATTTTTTCAGACACAATATTTATTATTTCAAATACAAAACTATTAAATTTAACAACTTCAAATCTATCAACAAGCTAAAAATTGATTAAGTACTAAACAAAAGTATCAAAATAAAAATAATCCAAACCATTGACATTTAATTTGAATAAGATAATGGAGTTTTCAATAACAATTCTTTTAAATTTATAAGACTCTCATTTTTGTGTGACTTATTTTTAAAGACTTTTCAAAGAAGAAATAATTCTTAACCCACAAGACTTTCAATTTTGACATCTAAGTTTAAAAACCCACGACAATTTGCATATGTGTTGAAGGGACGAGGCATGGCGCCTAACTATTGAATTAATATCTTATCTAAACCCTAGTAAAGCAATTATCAAATAATACTTTTTTCGATAAGTAAATTTTGTAGGTTTGATGCAGTCAACTTATCAAGATTAAGTATTATTTTTTTATAATTTGATTACTCGTAGATTAGTAAAAAGTATTTTGTGTAATAAAGGAGCCAGACTCTTTAAAAATTTAAAATTTTAGAAACTTGTGAACTCAGAAATAGTTTATATAATACCTACATTATTAGGTTATATTAGTATTTTAAGCAGCATATTATTTCATTAATAAAAATTATATTTAAAATCTCAAAAAGTTATTTCATAAGTTTATAAAAGTTATTCAAAGTATTATTCATTAGACACAATGATTTCTCCTTGTAAGTATACGTATAAGTTTAAAACTTACTTAATCCTTAATTATCTACTGCTTTTTACTTATTTTTACCAATTTATAGAAAAATTCCATTTACTTAATTATTATTGATGAAAAAATCACTTTTAAGTGAATGGACCCTATAGTTATCAATGTCAACTCTTTAAAAATATATTTTAATATTATTAATAATTTATATTCTTTTTGACTTTTAACTTTTAATACATTTTAAAACTTTTTACTGTTCATTGACAGTACACGGCAATTAAATAAAAATATACATTAGTACATAAATATGTGTGTATATATATATGAATATATATGTATATATATATACATTACGTATGTAATTGTAAATTGTACTTAAATTTTTTATTTACTTAATGTTAACTATAACAAATAAATATATTTATATACAAAATTTATCATCAGTGGTAATGTAACAAAACCTGAACTTCAAAAATATAATTTATATATATACAATTATTTTAAATAATAATAATAAAAATCTAATTTTTAAAAATTATTCAGGTTATTTGGGTAACCCCAATTTCTTAAACAAATAGTTATCAATTACATGTTCTTCTTTTTTTATTTTTAAATATTTTTAGAAAAAAAAAACTAAAAAGTGAATTTCCTTTTAATAATCACCTATTCATAAAGCAATTTAATGGTACCATCATTTGAAAAATTTATATTTGGGTTTTCTATCAATTTGGACATACCAAAAATTTATATTTGGCACCTGACTTTATATTTTTTTTTTGTATTCTTTGTACACCTGTTTATTTTATTTTTAAAAACCATTTTTTTGTTGTTGTAAAAATTTATTTTAACATTTGAACATTTTTTTTTTTTGTCATTTCCTGTCATACTTTTGCTGGTTGTTTCACTTATTCTAAAAAGTGTATTCAATATATGAAAAATGTAGTTCGTGTTTTACGCGAACTACTTTACTTATACATTAATATATTTTACAATCGATTAAGTATATTTTAATTATTGATGAAATTTTTAGGAGAAAATTAATAAAAATAAAAAATAAAGGAAGAAAAAATAAAAAAAAAACATCCATATACTTAAGTTATCAAAAATGAAAGTTAAATACTGAATAAGTACAGTACAGGGTATTAAAAAATGTTGTATAATAGAAAGGAAAATAATAAGTGAAAGTTATTAAAAAATTAGGGGAAATAACTATATAATTAAATAAATATTTAATATTGTTAATTACTAATTATTAAATATATTAAAAGTTGAATGTAAATAAGACCATTTACAATTTTATTGCATAATAAAAGATACATTATATATATATGTATGTATATATATATATATATATTTTAAATATACATATTTATGTTATTTTAATATGTGTTTAAGTTTTAATATGATAACAAACTAAAAAGAATATTATATATTGATTTTGGTATATATTTTATTGTTGGGTTTCCATGGCAACCATCAAATTCAAATGTTTCTTGGTTGCCGGCTACTTTTCTTAATATTGGAATGGTACTTACTTATAATAATAAAATTACCTAAAAGAATTATTTTCCATTGTTGCTAAAATTAGTATCTTTTCAGGCAAAATAAATTGGTAGTCTATTTTCTCGTATTACTTACCTTTAATTAAAAAAAAAATAATTTTTAAGAAATTGATATTTTATTAGTTAAATCTATTTTTGTTTTTCTTTTATTTAACCTTCAAGTCAAATATTGTTCAATTTATTTATTTTATTTCTAAAACACTGTAAAATTAAACTTATTAAAACCTTGGATTTTGTAATTATAACTGCAAATCACATCTAATTAAAAAATTTACTCATACTTATACGTACTCTTAAATAAAAAGTATTTTCTAGAAATACCTACAAATTACAACAAAAGGCCGCTTAAAATACTGTAGACTCCTATTCTAAAAGTTCTGATAAGTAGGTACCTAAGTATTTTATTTTTTGCTAATTTGAAAGTCGGGTTTTTAAATATAAATTAAGTACTATAAAAAATCGGTGATAACTTTTTTCAAATCACATTGATCCGATTTCTGAGTTTTAAGTCTCATGCAATCTTAAAAAATTCCGTATTAAAAATAAAACCAAGTATACTTGCACTTGAAAACAAAAATTGGCATATAAAAAATAAACACTTGCACTTGAAGTGAAAATTCTTTTTCTTGAACTAAAAGATGTTGATGTTTAGGTATTTATTAAAAAATTTTTAGATTTTACTTACAAATTTAAAATCCAAATTTCCAGACCCAAATGTCTGGGTGGCACAGTGGTTGAGTGTCAACCTTTCTTGTGAAAGGCCCGGGTTCGAATCCTAGTGAAAATGAAAAAACTTTTCTGGTTTACGATTCGACTCAGCTACCATTCGCCATTGGGTTCAAATTAATGGCATAATCAATAATTAATATTTATATATCTTTAATAAAAAATACATTAATATAACAATATAAACAAACATATTAATTGAATAATATAACTCACAGATATAGAATACCATATAACTCAAATACAAAATATTACAATATAAACAAAAAATAGAATTGTAACTAAGTATTGAAAATTTAAGACGTTTCTACATGTTATAACGCCTAGTAGCATCTCATGTTTAAATTGTATGTGGAATTCAATAAGACCAATTGTAATAACAAGAATATAATATGAACCCCTGTTCTAACATGTACTTAAAATATAGACAGGCTTATTAGTTGAACAGTTAGCTCTTAAAAACAAAAAAAAGTTTACTTCCTAATAAGATTCTGGCTCCCTAAAATTTAAAGTACAAAGTATTGTTTTTTTATTTTTATCATCAGTTATATATATATGATGTTTGTCTCAAATATAGAGGTTCGTAAATCGAAATGTACGAGAGCAGCGATTTTTATATTTTATTAGGAATTGGAATATATGCAAATGCACATGAATATATTTGCCAAAATTAAATATTTAACATACAAAAACCTTTAAAATATCGGATCTACTAATTATAAATATTTTTTCGTCTATTATTTATTTAACAATTGTAAGTTGAAAATTTTTAAGAAAATTACTTAATAACAAAATTTTCTATAAATATTCTATTACCAAATAAATTTTTATTTAATTTTTTCCAATTATATTTAAACTACATTATTTTAATTTTATTACTTCATATATGTATGTATATTTTAATGGCGCTACAGTTCAGTAACGGTCCTTGAACTTCCTCTCAATTTTTAAGATAAATACTGATACACATCAATTTTCTTATTCCTGTTCTAAATATTTTTAAACGTGCATGGAAACTATTATTAGCAAAATAATCCATGAATACTTATATATACAAATGCAAAGTATTAAAAATTTTCTTTTCAATTTTAATAGTTTTTGGTTATAAAATTGTACACATAAGTATTACATTATATATTAAAATGTTTAACTGTATTCATACTAACTAAACTATTTCTTTATTTTTTTTTTATATCCCATAAAATTAAAATGTCTTAAAATTATATTTTCATATGGAACAAATGTGTATTTTTATTAGACGAAAAATTTCTTCAAAATTGTCTAGACAAAAAAAAATTATTCATTAGAATTTTATTTCTGTATATTTTTAAATCATCATAATTAATATTTGTTAGTGGAATGAATTATTTTCAATTGAAGGAAATGATATTTAGAGCAAATAAGTGAATTTAAGTATATGTATTTAATAAGAAATTATTTAATTTAAAACACGAAGTATGTACTTTTTTATTTGATTTTAAATTTTTTTGACAAGATGTCATAATTTGACTTTTGTTAATCATACATCTACGATGAAAGTAATCGTGACGAACTGGCAACACTCTCTAAACTCACACTATTAAGGAGTGTTCCAAATGTAATATTAAAAATAATTTGTGTTTTTCGACACTATTTTGTTTACAGATGTCAACAAATTAAAAAATTTATATAATAAAAATTTAAAAAAGTTTGTGATTTATATCATTAAATTAAATAAAATTAGAAAATATTATTTAATTAAGTATTATTTGAAAATTTAAACTATAGTTTTGAGGGTTGGTAAAATAAACTTATATAACTACTTATAATAAATAAATTTTGTTTTTATTTTATATATTAATTCAATATTTTCTTATTTTATTTTTTAATTATCGGGAAATAATGTATTTAAGTAGATATATATTTAAAAAAAATGAATTTGTTTTGAAACTATATTTGACATTTAAAAGCGTAAAGAAATCGAAAAAGTCAAAAGTTAATTAGCTTTTAATTTTAAGAACTTAATTGCTACACGAAAACGATTTTTACATATAATATGTACATATATTAATATAAAAAAACATTAGCTTTAGTTTGACAGATAGTGACGTGGAGAGAGCGTCAATTGAGCGTTAATTGTAGGTTGGGTATAAATCTTATTGTTGTAATTTTGTTAAGTATAATTAGTTTGATATCTTGATTTTTCTTATTGAAAAATTGAAAACATCTGTAATAAAATTTAAATTTTCAATTAATTTGTAATAAAAAGTATTTCAAATAAGAATTAATTTCTTTTGAAGGTAAATATTTGTGTTTTGCTTTTTTTTGACATTAGACTTTTGCAAAACAAATTTTATTTCTAAATTACAGATAGCTATAATATATCGTATATACTTTTACTAATTTAAAAAACACTAAGCATTAATTTACAAACTTAAGTACACTTAACTATTTATATATATAGCTACATATGTTATATATATAAAAAAAAATTTACGGTAGAATAATTTTGAAAAATTTTTTGTTAAAAATTTTTAATTAAATTCTGTGTCATTTAACACTTTTTTCAAATTTTTAAAAATTATGTAATAACTAAATGTTTTTATTCTAATTTAAAAATTTTGGCAATTCAATTGGTTAATAACATCATACCTACTATTGAGCGTACTTAAAAAATTTTGAAAGCAAACGCGTTTTCTAAGCATTTTCAACCTGTCACTTTTTTAAGCTCTTTTTAGTTCAAAATTGCTCCGTTATTTTCTAAAAACAATTTAACTCTAAAAAAAATCGTGGTCTTTTCTGAAAATAAATGTAAAGCAAAATTCGCTTGTGCGACATTTTTTTTGGGATCCCGAAAAACCCAATATTAAAAAATATAAGTTGTATACAACTATCAGTAAAGGTAGGTATATGTAAATGTCAATGGAGGTATTTAAATACATATGTAATAAGAACGTAACTGCTTAATAAGTACTTACTAAATATTATATATGTATTCAAAATTTTTAAAGAGGCTATAGTTTTGTATTCAACCAACTTGGTGGTAAATTTATTTATTATTTATTTTATATTTCCTATACTCAGTTATTCAATTTTAAGTATATAAATATTTTAACATTTAACACCATCTCATTATATAAAAATCAATTTAAAAATTAAATATAACTGGTTTACTTATATTATATCATATATGTATATAATATATATATATGTTCGAAGTTACCCCCCCATTTTTTTAATAAAAAAGTTAAAAAATATTTAAGTTAACTCATTTTGTGTTATGGTTAAAATGATTAGTCACTAGACTAACAGACGCTTTAATGACTCATTTAAAAATTTGGGTTTTTTTTTTTTTTTAAATATTTGTTAATCCCATCTTCTTTTTTAGTAGAAAGATTTGTTACAAAAAAAACAAAATACATAATTGATATTATTATTGACGATAACTTATGAGCTTTTAAAACTCTTTTATGTAATTTTAAAATTCTAAAATTAAATCCAGAGGAAAACTTATATTTCTCCAACTTATAAATTCTATACTTATATTTAAAAAAAAAATGTAAAATATTACATAAGTAAATAGATTTTAAATAATTTTCTTTTTAACTTTACCGTATTTAAAAAAAATAATAATGGGGATTCTACGGTTTAACTAGTATCCGCGTAGGACCAAATGACTATATATAAAAGATAGCCGGTGTTGCCAGCTTTCAAAAAATATATAGCTTTAGTGGCGCATATTATCCTTTAAGGACGAAAAGGACATTTAAAAGTATCCTTGTTATTTTAGTCTATTTTACAAAAACCGTTATAACTAGCGATCTGTTTAATATATTTATATTCAATCAAAGCTATTAATTAAGATGACGGTCTGGGAAATATTTTACCGTTTATTTGATGACGATAGGTGCTGCCGTTTTGGAGATATTGCAATTTTAAGTGGAATTTTAAAACAAAAAAAAAAAAAATTTTGAACTTTCAAAAAAACCATTATAACTATGAAATTTTCAAAAACACCCTGTAATTTTTATTATACTGTTAGAGAGGTCTTTTGACACTCTTTCCAACGGTATATAATAAGTATGGTATATGTTGATATATAGCCCCACCAGACAACATGAATGAAAAACTGACACAACAATTTTATTAAAAAATACATTTTCATACTTTATTTCTCATAAATTTATTTTGCCTTTTTGTTGGGATGGTGTCATAATTCCAAAAAAAAAATTCCAAAGAAAGAAAAAAAAATAATTCCAAAAAAAAAAATTCCAAAAAAAAAATTCCAAAAATCAAAATTTAATGACAAACTATGTTTTAAAAACAGTAATTTTTTACATGCATATTTAAACAAATAAAAATTTAAAAATAGTGGGGGCTGCCGCCCCCAAACCCCCGCTAAACAAATTATTGAAACCCTGATTTTGAATCCAACTCTAAAATCCCTCCTAATTCAGAATCTCACGTATACAAATATATAAATATTCTGGAAAAAGCGTATAATCCTGTAATTGTAGCCAACTATAAAATCTCTCCTAATTATTTTTTACATGCATATTTAAACAAATAAAAATTTAAAAATAGTGGGGGCTGCCGCCCCCAAACCCCCGCTAAACAAATTATTGAAACCCTGATTTTGATACCAACTCTAAAATCCCTCCTAATTCAAAATTTCACGTATACAAATATATAAATATTCTGGAAAAAGCGTATAATCCTGTAATTGTAGCCAACTATAAAATCTCTTCTAATTATTTTTTACATGCATATTTAAACAAATAAAAATTTAAAAATAGTGGGGGCTGCCGCCCCCAAACCCCCGCTAAACAAATTATTGAAACCCTGATTTTGAATCCAACTCTAAAATCTCTCCTAATTCAGAATTTCACGTATACAAATATAAAAATATTCTGGAAAAAGCGTATAATCCTGTAATTGTAGCCAACTATAAAATCTCTCCTAATTATTTTTTACATGCATATTTAAACAAATAAAAATTTAAAAATAGTGGGGGCTGCCCCCCCCCAAACCCCCGCTAAACAAATTATTGAAATCCTGATTTTGAATCCAACTCTAAAATCCCTCCTAATTCAGACTCTCACGTATACAAATATATAAATATTCTGGAAAAAGCGTATAATCCTGATTTTGTAACAAACTCTAAAATTCTTGCTCGCTAAAGCTATGGAAATATTTTTTGGATTTTTTTTTGGAATTTATTTTTTGGAATTTTTTTTTTTTGGAATTATTTTTTTTTCTTTCTTTGGAAGTTTGTAAATTTGGAATTTTTTTTTTGGAATTATGACACCATCCCAACAAAAAGGCAAAATAAATTTATGAGAAATAAAGTATGAAAATGTATTTTTTAATAAAATTGTTGTGTCAGTTTTTCATTCATGTTCTCTGGTGGGGCTATTTATCAACATATACCATACTTATTATATACCGTTGGAAAGAGTGTCAAAAGACCTTTCTAACAGTATAATAAAAAATACAGGGTGTTTTTGAAAATTTCATAGTTATAGTGGTTTTTTTGAAAGTTCAAAATTTTTTTTTTTTTTGTTTTAAATTTGCACTTGAAATTGCAATATCTCCCAAACGGCAGCACCTATCGTCATCAAATAAACGGTAAAATATTCTCCAGACTGTCATCTTAATTAATAGCCTTGATTGAATATATATATATTGAACAGATTGCTAGTTATAACGGTTTTTTTAAAATAGACTAAAATAACAAGGATACTTTTAAATGTCCTTTTCGTCCTTAAAGGATAATATGCGCCATTAAAACTATATATTTTTTGAAAGCTGGCAACACCAGCTATCTTTTGTATATAGTCATTTGGTCCTACTCGGATACTAGTTAAACCGTAGAATAGCCATAATAATTAGTTACGTTTAGCTACCGGAAAGGTAATAAAATTATTTATTATGTTATTCAATATTGTATATTTGCTATGAATATAAAAGAAAATGGAACAAAAATTCGACAGTTGATAAAGATTATTTTACAAGACTTCGTTTTCAGTACAAAGGTTGTTTTTTTCTTTATATATAAATTTAAAATATTACACAATCAATGATAAGGGGTTTACATTTATTTTACATTTAAGAACAGCGTCACAGTTCGTGTCTTAATTCAATTAATAAAGTTTAAACTCGGTTAAGCCGGTAATCTAAGTTTAAACTTGACTTAAGTTTTAATTTAAATCTTAAGCTCATTTTAAACTTAAACAAAATATCGACTGTTCAATTTTGACGTTTTAAAACGTGGCGGGTTATAAATGACATACTTAATTAGATGGTAATTTGATAACCTTTACTTTAGTTTACATACTTATATAATATAAATTTACTTTAAGTTTAAACTTTGAAATTGATTTTAGAAATTTCCCAAAAGTAAGTTCAAAAACTGGTTTATTTTAAAATAAACTAAAGTTCGAACTGTGAAATTAGTTCTTTATGTGTCGATTAAAATTAATTTGTTATTAAAGTATAATGGGTTTTAGTTTATTTTGGGTCTGTTTAACAGTTTCTGACATTTCAATTACAATTTTTCAATATAATAGTTTAATTATTTTGACGCGTATTTACACCCTCCTCCCAAATATTTTTATTATCACAAATTTAAGTGCATACTTATTTTTATTATTATTTATTAATAAAGTCTCATTTTAAAATAAACTATAACAATTATATTTATCTAAAAATATTTGTTATTTAATTTTCTAAATAATATATATATACATATATAACTGAATACTATATTTAATTTTCTTTTATTTTTCATTATATTATTTTGATTTTCCAAATAGTTTTCCTATAAATGTTATTATTATAATCATTTATCGCATATGTCATATAGCTTATTTTCAATTTATTGTGTTTTTCTCTGTTTTTTTTTGCCCATTTTTAAATGCGTTTTAATTTATTGGCTTACTTATATCACTGTTCACCTTATACATGTAACTAATTTTTCAATATATATAATTTATATACAATATCCATATATTCATATTATTAAGTGTATGTACAGTTTATATATTTATATAAGTAACTATAGTAAATTACTTTTGTAACCTGGTACAAAAGTTAATTAATAGAAAATTGATTTTATTATAAAGATTTGTTACTTTTTGTTAGGTTCGATGGCGACTATTAACTAGGCTTTTTTTTTATATTTAGTATTTTACTAAATCGAACACTTTTGAATTTCTTAAGTTTTCAGCATATTTTCAAAAAATTTTCAATATATGTGCCAATACAGTTTCAATCTATCCGTCCATTCGTTCGTCCGTTTGTTTACAAAGCCTTTATACGGTTTGAAATAAAGAAACAAAATTTTAAGGCCCAAAAGTAACGGAGCTAAGAGCTACGAAAGTCAGAAATAGTTTCTATATTTAAACTGTTCTAACAATAGTTCTATCAGATCAATCCATACACGGTAAAAGACAGCTGCTTTTATAAGCTTTATAAATATATAACATAAAACCAATAGGGTTGCCATACGGTATTAAAATTTACATTTATGCGGAACACAATTTTTGCAAAATTTTTTACGTCTCATATTTTCTGAACGGGTTGAATTCGAAACTTAAAATTTTGGCAAATGTTAGAAAGTGTAGGGGCCATTTGAGAAATTTCATGTCAATCTAATTCCTTAAACCTGAAAAGTTTGGGCGGGGAAAGAGGGTGGTTAGATTCTTAAGAATCAGTATAAGTTTGTCCAAAAAAAATTTCGGAACTTTCCCAGAACAAAGTATGAAACATTGTGTAGTTTTAGAAATGTGCTTTTTTATAAACCCTTTGTTTTTTATAAAAAAAAAATTTTTTAAAACTTTAGATAAGTATATTAAAAACTATTATTATTAAAAAAAAAAAAAAACAAAACAAAGGAAATTCAAATACAATTTATTATTGGGTGTATTTGTTAAAATGATTAAGTAGTAGTAAAGTATCGAATTTCACACAGATTTTTTTTTTTATATTTTGTTGTCATATATAGTTTAAAAAAAAAACTTGTATATGATACTGACATAATAATACTTATTATTATATTGTAAACTAAGCTTTGATAATAACTATTTATTTATTGAGTTGTTTCTTATTTCATTTTTACGAATCATTTATTGTTTATTTTTATTTTTTTTAATTTTTAATTTTACGTAATTAAAAAATTCTAAAAATAAAATGTTTGAATTTTGATCATATTTTAAATAACTTTATACGTATATACATATATACATATACTCAATTTGCGAAATAAATAAAATTTTAACATTCCCATGGTATGATATATGTAAAAGGGAAATAGTTTTAGTGTTTTTTTTTTTTTTATATATAATTTATGTAATTAATTAAAAAATTAATTAAAATTATTTTGCTATTTAAAAAACACACTTATTTTTTATTTATATAAAAATTAAATAAAAAAAAGTTAAGAGTTGGTCTCCCTTTAATAAATGTGTAAACAAACCAGGAAAAGTTTTACACCATATTTGTTTCAATTGCATATTTTTCATGGTATACTTTTATTGCACAATAAAATTATGAAATAATTTATTTAATTTTAATTCTATTTTCATTTTCAACTCTATAGTAGTAGTTACTTAAAAGAAAAGTGTAATTCTTATGGCTAAGACATTAAATACTTTCAACTTAGATTTTTAAATTAACTTCAACATTTCTATTATAAACATTTTAATACCAAATTATATAAATTGCGAAATATGTATTAAGTAAGATGCAATAAATTGATTTTGTGTATATATATAATGAATTATATTACTTACATAAAAGTACTTGTAATATGTAAGTACAATTAGGTTAAAAATTGAATCTAATTGAGTGTTAACAAATCAATTTAGTTGAAGTCATATGTTTATAACATGTGTAAAAAAAATCTTAAGATTGAATTCTAGAACGTTTTTGTAAAAAATTTTTTTATTTTAAATGGTTTTACAATAACTAGTCAAGGGAAGCTAAAAATAATTTAATAAAGTAATTTGATTAAATCACAATATTTGAAAAATTAAAGAGGTCTAACCTATGTAGTATTTATTAAAAGTTATTATTAAATACATGTTAATTTACCCTTAATAACTACTTTTGCATTTTACAACAATGTTTTAAAATAAATTTTTTAATTATTCAGTGATAAATTTTTACATTTTTATTTCATATTAAAATTACTTAGAACTTTTTATACTTTTAATTAACTAGTTCTTATATAAAAGTATAAAGTAAGGAAAGTCTTTCAATTTCCGATTCTTTGTTTAATTCTGATTTTATTGTATTGGTAATTAATTAATAGAAGCTTTAAGCTTTTAGAAATTATTGCACCTCTTTTAAAAATAATTGATTGTAAAGAATTACAAATTATGCATAACTATATATTCATTTCGTTTTGAGCAATGAAATTAAAAGATATTAATAATTACATAAAATAAATTTCCTTATTTTTACAAGTGGGGAATGAAAGTGTTTTTTTTTTTAGGATGGTACAACTTAAGACGAAACGCCGAAACAACGTTTTCAAATTGTAAAAATTTATTTTCATAATCGTTGTTCTATTAGATTTTTTCGAATCTACTCGATTTTATCAAAAAATTGTATTTAGTGTGATGACTCATTTTTTGTTGAACGTCTACGTAGACAAGCAAAATTGTCGTATATGGTGCGAAAATAATCCTCAAGAATTTCGGTAGATTTCATTGCATCCTGGCAGATGCATTGTATGGCTTGGTTTACACGCTGGAGGCATAATGGGTACTCCATACTTCTTTAAGAACGACTAATTGGCCTCCAAAATTATAAAACATAACTCTACTGCATTATTTTCTTTGGGATGATGTAAAATCATTCATTTATGCTGATTAACCAGAAACCAAAATTGCTTTGGAAGCCGAGTTACGATGGCTTTTGATGAAATAATTCATAAATTACTCGAAATATTGACTACAGTTTCTCAGAGTATCTCAGAGTTCTCAACTTAAATGTCATAAAATTTATCTTTCAATTAAAAAAAAACTTATTAAATAGTATTCAATTTCAAATAAAAGCAAATTATTAAAAATTGTAAAAAAAAAATTGATATCCTTTTATGCTAGTAATTATTATGCTATCTGAATTTATGAATTAACTACTCATTTGTCTTTCCTAGTACTCATTTAAGAGTGTTCATTTATGATGAATATTTAACAGGTTTGTTTTTTTAACAATTACTAAATTGCTTGTACATTTTTATGTGTTTAATAATTGATTTAACAGTTAAATACAAATATTATCTCTTAGCACAGATTCTATTAGCACAACTTAAATTTACCAACTTATATATATTTCCTATACTATAACTACTTAAGTATTAAATTTAAAACTGAACTTCAAATTCCTTTTATTTTTTTTTTTTAATCTAAGTAAGTAACTAAATATTTAATAACTAAAAAATTTGTGTTAAGTTTAGTTATCAATATTTGATTAAATTAGCATTGATTTTTTTTATATTGGGTTAAAACAAAATTGAATTCAAATTACAATTGAATTAAGTAATTAGTTCAAATATATTTGCATTAAAAGTCATTGTACTTGAAACAATGAACTTATTTAACTATATATATAATTTATTGACATTGTAATATTAATTAGTTACTATAATTTTTTTTTTTTTTTTTTTGTTAATTCAAACTTTTAATTCAAACTTCAACTTTAAACGAAATCATGAATTAATTTATTTTATTATTTAGTTATTTAATACTATTATAATAAGTATTATTATGAATGAAACTTTTATTTTATTCTTTTTTGCTTGTTTTGTTTTTTTTTTTTTATTTATTTTAATTCATTAATAAAAATATTACTTTTTATTTTACATTTAATTTTTATAAATTTAATTTTAATTCTGTTTTTTTTTACAATTCCATTCAATATTTTTAAAAACGCGATAAAAATGGTTTTTTTTTTAAGTGAGTATGCGTGGATAAATTATTGAATGAGATTTTAATTTTTTTTTTTTTGTACTCAAAGATTGGTGTATAAATTCGATTTTTACAATTTGTTTTTTTTTTTTTTTAATTTTTAAAAATGAAAATAAAATTATAATATAGCATTCCAAAATTTATTGGGATATTTCATATTTATTAACTTTATATGGTCATGCCAAGGCTAATCATAAAACATTTCAATATTTGGCAATGAAATATCTTTCAGTTTGTGATTCTTTTTATACTCGCGTAGAGCAGAAAATCTAAAAAAAAAAAAAAAACAAGCAATTAACTATTAATAAAACACTTAATCGAATTATTATTTTGATTTTTTGTTTTTTGTAATTTTTCTATATTTTTCTGAGCAGCTGAACACAGATTAGAGCAAAAAAAAAAAACTTATTCTTAGATCTTAACAGATATTGTGGTGGGCTCGATTTTTTGATTTTTTGCCAATATTATGCCATATTTAAATAGGGAATTTTTTTTTTTTATTTTTTTTTTAATTGTAAATGTGTTGGTGTTTTATTATATATGAACGAAACTGTTAATAGAGAGATAAATGCAAACATATTATAAAGTATAACTAATAACTATATGTAATAAATAAGTAGTTAAAAATATAATTTTGAGTCAAGACTTTGATATTTGGATGCGTAGGTTGTTAGAGTTTTTTTTTAATATATTTCTATCGTAATCTTACATTAAACAGTTCCATTCCAAAATTATTTTATTTTTTGTTTCTTTGTTTTGTTTTTTATTACTTAGAGACAAACACACAGGCTGTATGAAAAAAGTTCCCAAGAAATAAGTCCATAAAATAAAATTTTTATAAAAGTCTCCCAAAGAATTAAAATAAGTCTCCAATTTTTAATGAATTTTTATTTATGGAAAAAAGGTTAGTAGGGTTTTTTAGAGTAAGGTAAAGTGTTCAGTGTTCGATAATTTGTTTAGGGGGTGGGGGTTTTGGCGCAGCAGTCTCCATTATGTTAACTACTACAATAGCGATAAAAAAAAATCATAATTCCTTTATATTTTCTGGAATTAGCGGTACAGCCTCTGCTTTTTTAAAGAGCCAACGCACAAACAACTGAATTAAACTATCATATATCCACGCCATTAAATTACTTTTAGGAAATTTTCTCCTTGGAGACTTTTTTCACCGCACAACCAACTGAATCTAACTGTCATATACCTACGCTATTAAATTGCTACTTTTGGGAAGTTTTCTTTGGAGACTTTTCCATAAGCAAAAAGTTTGTCCAAAATACAATTTTTATAAAAGTCTGCATAATAAATCAATTTTAGATATGAAAAAGTGTCCTAAAGTTTCATACAATATTTTGGAACTTATTTCATTTTTGATTTTTATGACTTTTTTTCATACAACCACAAACACATACTTCAACGTATATATGTAAATTAATAACAAAACTATAAGTAGTAGCTTTAAAGAGTTGCTTGTAAAAAAAAACATTATATATTTTGTGATCTGAAAATTTTCATTCAATTTTTGTGTAGCTCCATTTTTGGAAACATATTAAAAAAAAAAATGTGTGGTACACAATTTCAAGAGACATAAGATAAGAAAAACACAAAAAATTTATTTCCGATTTTTTTTCTTTTTTTATATTTTTTTTTTTATTAATCAATTTCAAATTTGATGACGCGTTTTACAGAATCTTTTCATCATCTTCTATATGGGTTTTAAAAAATTTAAATTTGTCAAAATAAAAAATTAAAAAAAATAATTTAAAAAGTAGTCAATATTATTATAGTAATTTCATATGTTATTTATTTACTTGAATGTCTTAATTCTAATATTGATGGATTTGATTCTATAAAAAGGCGACATTTATGGTTAGTCAAAATTAAATGAAATTTGAATATTTGATTTTTATATTTTGAATTAGAACCGGTCTTAATAATCATTAATCAAAGTGTTTTGACTTGGTTCCCTCCATCAATTTGTTTTTTTAAATCATATGACATATGATTTAAATTAGAACCGGTCCCAATTTTTTTGCAATTTATTAAAAAAACGTGTTATCCATCATTTAAATATCACCATAATCTAATAAAAATTAATGTGTTCATAGAAAAGCACCGATTTTGTGATTTTAAATTTTGAAATTTAAGCATTAATTACTTTTTTGATAAGTGCTAATAAGTAATCAGTAATTGGCAATTTTATAATTTAGATACGACTTTTAAATAAATGAAAGTTTTTTTTTCAAAAATAATGAATTATTTTAAGTTTCTTAAGAAAAGTTTTAATAATAAGTGTTAGTAATTAAAGAATTAATCTAAGAATTAAAAAATTTGTATTTAAGTAATCGGATATCAGCTACAACTCGCTGGTTATTTTCTTTAGAAGAACAAGGATTATTGAAGGTTTTAAAACCAACTCAAATCCAATAAGAATGTAGGGATTTCATTAGATAGTGTTAAATTTTATTTGAATTCCAAATATTGGTTTCTATATGTCAAGGATTTTGAAACTGGGGTAGGTTTGTTATATTGGAAAGTATTTATTTGAATTTTTTGAGAAACTACGGATATTGTAAGGGATCAAAGTAAAAGTTAAAATTTGGAATTAATCAAGGTATAGAATTTTCAATAAGGATGTTCTAAATTCTTTATAAAAAAACTTAACATTCATAACTTTTGATATTGTATTATAACTGCACTTAACGCAAATTATATTTAAATTCAAAAAAAATTTGCGTTACATACAAATTTCAAATAAGAATTTCAATAAATCGCATTTAAAAAAAAGTGTGGGTCTTCTATTCCGGATATAAATATTTATGAGGCGGCATGACATTAAGAGTTTTAAATTATTAAAAAGAACAGATTAATAATAGATTTTGTAACCAATATCATCAGTACTTTATATTTTTCAATTTAAATATCAAAATCTATTTACGAATTTGGAATCAATATAAAAAATTATTTCCTTTGATGTTTTTTGTTTTTAACTTGGAAGATTGCATAAAATATTATTCTTGAAAGGATTTATTAGGAATTAATAATTTTTTCATAAGACTTATGAAGGATATTTGCATAGGTCATGATTTTAAGACATTTTTTACTTATAATAAATATATTTTTCTTATTTTGTTTGTCTTGACAATACAACTTTTTTTTTTCTTCTTTTTATACTTTTTAAATTAAGGTTTATCCTTGAATTCAAAGGATTTCGTTAAGATTTCTTTTGTAATTTACTTATTTATACTTTTATTAAAATTTCAACGTGACTTTTGATTAAATAATGTGATTTCAACATTTATATATTGAGGATTTACTGTTATAAAAGATTAAATAAAAAAACGTGCTTTTAAATAAGTATAAAAGACTAAAAAGTATAAAGATTTTGATAGTATTATGTATTAAAAACAAAATCTTTCATTTTATTTAGAATTTGGTTAAAATTGAAAATACATAGTACTTATGTTGGTAAGAACTTAACTAAGAAATCCTATTCATTAGTCCTAAAAGCGATTTTAAAAATCGCAATCTAAAATTTGGAACTTTGAAAATCGAAAAAAAAAATTTTGAAATTGCATAATGCTATTTTCGAATATTTTTTTGGACTTTTTATTCCATTTTTATTTGATAGCGTTTTACGGTTTCAATTTAGAAATCGTTTTTTTAAAATCACGTTTTTAGAAAATTTCATGTTTTTTAAAAATCTAGTATAGACAGCTCGTTTTTAGAAAATTTTGTTTTTTAAAAAAATTTGATTTTTAGGGATTTTTAGGGCGTTGCATTCAAAAGCAGAATTATCAATCTTTTCCAGAATATAAAAAAAAACATTTCTAAACGAGTTTTTCTAAAATAAGATTTTATGAAAGCGGGATTTACTAAACTGAAATTTTAATTTTAAACTGTATTTTATTATATCACAATCAATAAATTTACACGTACGGCAGATCGTTTTTTGAATGCGAATTTGATTTACATGTACCAATTATAATTTTTGAATTTTTGTACAAAACTTAAATTCGCAATTTGAAATTCCTACACTGCTCTAAGCAGAAGTTTTTTTTAATAGTAAAATCTTTCAATTTCTAAGTCACATAATTATGCATTAATTTTTCTAATTCAAAATTTAATTACTTAATTATTTTTTTAAAAACTTGCTAAAATTTCAAATAAAAGTTTTTAAAAATTTTTATTTCACAATTTTTATTAATTTAAAGCAAAAAAAAAATTAATAACTACTTAGCTCTTTTTTTTAAAAAATTACAAATGACTTTAAATAGTCTAATTATTTTAAATATATTTCCAAGGGTTGACCTAAATGGTGGCGTTTATCTAATTTGTACAAATATTTAATATAAAATTTTTAATTATATAAAGTCAGATATTAATTTCTTAATTAATATCTTGTATATAATGTATTTTATAAAGTTAATTAGAACCAACTAATGTTCTATTATGTTAATTATTGCTAATTAAATTAATTTTGTATATTGAAATTACTATTTTAATAATGATAGGAACGATTTATCAATAATAATTAACTAAGTATAAGTGTAACATTATTAATGAAAAGATATATTTTGTTTTTTAATGGACATCTTCATTGAAATTATGCATAGTAGTATTTATTAATTATGAAATATTGACTTGCTTATTATTATATTCTTGTATATATAATTATAGAGTATATTTATATATACTTCTATGTACTTAGTAGAAAACTTCTATAGTATTATATATTTATATATATACTTCAATATTTTATAATAGTATAATTATATTGATGTAATTTTTTCTTAAAAATAGTGAAGGTCCTTTTGTATGGAAGGGAATTACTATGCCAATTAAGGATTAATTTTGTTGTTTCAACATTTGTTCTTATATATATATATACGAGTACTATATACTATGGACTAATATAAGGTTTATGTGTTCTTTTATAAATCGAAGAGGATTTAAATGGTAGAAAATGAGAATTAATTAAAAAAAATTATTCATAAATTTTGAAAAATAATTTGTAAAAAAGAAGTACTTAAGTACTTGATTTATGTTTTTGTGTAATTATTTCCTAAACGTTGTAATTTTTAATGTTATGGAGTTCAAGCGTTATATTATATTTAAACTTCTTTATTAAAAATTAATATTCTAGATTTTTAAAATTTTTTAGATAATTTTTTAAAATTAAAAATGCAATAAGTAAAGAAATTTAAATACTTTTCTATGATAGCTTAATTACTTGTGTCGCTTGAGTGTTTCAAAATTAAAACAGTTAAGTAAGTAACATTTTGTTGTACTTGGTCACAAATTATGAAATTTTATTAAATTTAGTAGTTTTTAATTAATTTTTTTTTCTTTAATTAGAAACTTAAAAAGTTTTTAGAAAATTTTGTAATTTATAGAACTGGTTAATAAGCTTTTTAATTGTATTTTATAAGTAGTACAAAATAACAAAGGTATCATTAAGTGCAATTAGATAAAATTTAATTTTAAAAATAAATTATGTTTTTATTAAACTTGTGTTTATATATTTCAAACTTTCATTGTTCAAATTTAACATTTAAATATTACAACACATAACTGCTTATGTGTTCCCAAAATATTTTAACTAGTTAGGTATATAATTAATTGGTTTACTAGCTTTTGATTAACTTTGTATAACAGGTTATTTGTCTAAAAAAATTGAAAAATCGTACATATACAACATGTATATATATATATTATATATACTTACTTAATGACCTATTTAAAAAAAAGTGCGAATGTTTACCACAAGACTTATATAAAGGCTTCATCGGGTTTAATTTTAGATCAATTTTATGGCATTCAAGAACCTTACCATTTCTGCAAGTTGCCAGATCGCTAATATCATTAAATTCATGGCTACAAAGAGCTACTATTCTAGCCCTAGCCAGAGCTTGAAATTTACACGTGAAGTGTTTAATGAATTATTTCTCATTCTGTTCACCACAACTCCGGCATGATATGTTGAATGGGTTTGCATGCTTTCCAAATTCCCAGTATTTTAGCTTAAAATACACTGAATTTATTGGAAAGTCTGAATACATGTTCAATTTAAATTTTTTCTGAATAGAAACCAGCACCGAAGTCTACTTCATGCAAGGGGTTTTTTTTTGTTACTATTCCCTTCTTGATGGAATCTTTACTTTGAAATTTTTGACAATTTCCAGACTTGGGACAAGCTGAGAATACTGTCATTTCCATAGACTTTTCTGTGCTAATGCCCATTTTCCCTGAGTCTGACCGGACAACAGCAGGCTAGAAATTTTATATGAAAGTCAACGGGAAGGAAGTAAAGAAGTGCATCAGGAGAATTACTTGGCGTTGTTCTAAAACGCACCCGTGATGCTTTTCCATACATCTCTCTGTACCTTACCAATCTTTTTTCGGATATATTTCTTCTCAAGCGGGGGCCACCAGACCAATGATCTGTCCTCATATGTAAATTTACATTTGATTTTTAAGGGTTGGCGAATTTAAAAAAAATACAGTGTACATTAAAATACAGTAGTCATGTTCTTTGTTTTGTAAACATTACAATAAAACAATATGTAACTTTATATATATTTAATATATCATAAATTTGGTAGTTAATTTTAAACATATATTTTATAATTCATATTATATTTCATATACAAAATTAATCAATATTTCAAAATATTTACATACATTTTAATTTATTTTATGTCACCTACGTACATTTTGTATTTCAATTTCAATTTCTTTGTACTAGTTATGATCTCGTATTTAATTTGCTGTTTTTTTTTCTGCAATAATTTATTACTTTTACCTTGAAATTTTGTTATTTTTGTTTTTTTTTTTAATTTAATTTAAAAAATTTATTTTGTTTTTTTAAATTATATCATAAGTCATTTTTATTTGTTGTCTGTTTATATATTTTTTTAAATATATTTGTTGGAATACTTTTTAATTTGAAAGTTGAGACAAAAAAAAACAACAAAATAATAATAAAAAAAAAATAAACAAAATATTTTTGTGTCTGTCACTAACTTTTAATGATTGTGTGCAAAAAAAAGTGCAAAATCTCAATTTCTTTTTTATTTAATTTATGTTATTTATTATTTTAATTTATTGTTTAGATCAGCGGTCTACAAACTTTACTTACATATATATATAATTAAATAATATTATTTCTAAACACTAAAATTGTTTTTAGTTTTTTTTAAATATGAATGGCTAATTTTAATAAAAAGGTGTCAATCACATTTATATTTAAAAAATTAAAACAGATTATAATAATTGAACAATAATTCAATGTCATCGATTTAAATGTAATCAAGGTTATGTATATTTTTAATTTAGTTTTTTGTTTTAATTGTAAATTTTAATTATTATCTGAAATAAAATGTTAAATTATTATTTAAATAAATAGTTAGTGCCTTGTAATCAAATCATTGATATTTATTATACTTAAATAATAAATAATCTAAATGCCTATAGTATTTTGTAATCAAATCATTGATACTTATGTAATATTAATATATAAATAATCAAATCAAATCATTTAGGTCGTTGTTAAATTGTATATATGTATATATATATATATATATACTTATTGTAATATACAGTCAATATCGGTTATAACGACTTTGAACGGACCAGCAAATTGGGTCGTTATATCCGATAGGTCGTTATAAGCAATATCAAATTTTTTTTTATTATAAATTAAAAGAAGTATGTACCTATTATTTATTTATTTATTCAAGTCTTTATTTCACAGTTTGTGAAATATAGAAGTAAAATGTATTAATTATGTACTTCGCATTCAACGGAATTGTTGTATGCGAATCTCTTAACTCTTTAGCTATTTCTTTATTTGATTCTTCTAAAATTATTAAAATCGCATTAAAAAAATATATACTTCAGACACATACATATGTATTTATTGTTTTATTTACCACACTCCAGTCGCCAAACATGTAACTCTATACACACTTGACTTTTTAAATGTAACTCTCCTAATGTAACATCCACATCTAAATAAAAATTTTAGAAATATCAAATTAGTGCCACAGCCATGCCACAAAACAAACAGGAGGCAAAAAGTAACGGGCCAATCGTTTGATGCTTTTTTTCGTAATTAATAATAATATATTTATATTTTTATTATTATTTATTATTAATTAATTAAATATAAACATTTTAATATGTTTATATTTTCGTCGTTATAACCGATAATTTTTTCGTTGTTTAAGTAAAAATAGGTTGTTATAAGCGATGTCGTTATTTTCGATAATAGTTTGTTTGAAATTATATGAACTTAAAAACGGGACTTTTAAAAATGATCGTTATAAGCGATATGTCGTTATAACCGATTTCGACTGTATATAAATAATATATAAATTATTTAAATAATCATATATAAGTAATATATTTAATTAGTAGTAATCGTTGTATATTATAATATTTCCTCATAACATTTAGTTATATTATTAAAATTATATATATATATATAATAGTTATACATATATATATACATATATATAAATATAAAAAATTATAATTGTTTAAATTTATATTTTTTGAAATTTTTAATTTTCTATACTTATCTAAATATAGGTACGATAAATATTAGTGATGATAATTAACTTAGAACTATATACATACTTAGTAATTAATTCTATTATTATTGAAATTTAATTTAAATAAAAATGTTTATAAAATAATTTAAACTTTTATTAAATATGTTATAATAACTTTTAAGGTTTCATAGATTTATTGTATTTTTTTTTAAAACGACTATTACAATTCTATAATGACTGGGTATTATGAATTGGTTTATGATGGGATGTTATTTAAATTACTTAATATTAAAAATACTATAAATCGATATATTTAGTGTAATAATAGGTTTAAAAATAATTTTAAGTATATTTCTATATAATTTTGGAAAATAATAAGTAATCATTAAATCTAAGTATTAAACGGATTTGAAAAAAAAAAATTATAAGTATTTTAACCATCTTTAAATATTCTTGCACAATTCTTTAATCTTTTAATTATCCAAATCAAACATATTATACTTAGTCTTCTTTCAATTTTTATTTTTGAAAGAAATTTAAATATTTTTTAAGATTTTTTTCTAATAATTAATAGATTGCGCTAACTTTAATGAAATTAAATTTTTTTTAATAGATTTTGAATTAAATAACTGGCAGATTTTTAAATGCTTTTCATCAAATTTAATCATTTTAAACTTATTTAAATTATATTTTAATCTATTTGTTGCATTCCTTTTTTTTTTTTTATATTTAAAAGTCTATGTATTAGTTTTTAATATTTTGTATCATTATTTATATTTCTTTTTTTCTTATTTTATATTCCAAAACTAGTTTTAAAAAAAATTTCGATTTCCTTAATAATTTTTTTAAATAAATTGCAATATTTATATTTAACTATTATTTGAAATAACTTAAATCAAAACCAGAATTGAATGAACTTTATTTTCAAAAATTCAAGGTAAAAATAATAAAAAATAAAATGATTTCAAATATTTTGTCTGTAATATTTCTAGATTTATTAAAAAAAAAGTTATTTAACTGTCATTTAAATAAAATAAATAAAATTTAATATTTTAAAATCTATTGTTACTGTGAATAAGTATATAGTTAAAGTGATTGTAATCAAAATTATGAGGTAATTTTGGATATTAGCTGCTAATTTGATTTAAATATTTTATTTCAAATGTGTATACATATATAATATACATAACTAGTTATTAGTGATTCATGATATTCCTAATTCTTAATAAGTTAGTTACTTACTTTTTAAAAAATAAGATATTGAAGCATTGAAACTAGAGTTGATTACTGATTACTTAAGTATAGTTATAGTATTGTTTTTAAATGGCTTTAATTTAATAGGCCCGATATACCTATATATACACATGGTATATACACGTGTTCTAATTATAAACAGAACAGTGTTTGTTAATTTAATGTTCTTCTTTAAGTTATGACTGATGACTATTTAAACCGAATTTAATAAAATAAATTTATTCCTTTATTTTTTATTGAAAAATAGATTTTTGGCTAATAGATAGTCTTGTCTTAAGTTTTATAAACTGCATTTAAAAAATATTTGAACAATTTTTGAGAATAGGTAATGTTGTTTTAAATTTTATAAAATTAGATTCGTAAATATTTGAATTAAATATCTGATCAATATATTGCGATTAGGAAGTTCGCCTGTCAGTCCGAAAGATATCGGATTGGAACCCTGGCGTGATCATATGATGTCTCAAAAAATAATTTATATATATATATAAGAATTAAATAATTATTAAACAATAACAGAGTGTTAAAAAGTAAAACAAAAAATAATTGTATAAGTACTTAACGAAAGTATTTTGTATTTTGTTTCAACAAATAAATTACTAAAAGAACATTAAAAGTACTTAGTTTTTAGCAACTAATATTAAGTCACTATTCTACTTATTAAAAAAAGAACAATTTAATCTCTTTTTACATGTTTAGATTACTAAATCGAATTAAAAAAATTTTTTTCAAATTTTATTTTAAGATTTAAAATTTTGAAAGTAGCAACCATTATGATTATTTAATTTGTATTTGAAAAATAAATGATTGTATTTTTATAGAACCGATTACAAATTAACAAGTATAATAAGTATGGTGAGTACTTACATCTGATCACAAATATGTAGATCATTAGAATTTTTTTTATATACATTTAATAAATATTTTACTTTTATACTTAGTATAATATGTATAATGTAATAATCTATGTATATATGTATGTAATAATAAAGTATAAATTATAAAAATATAAATTAATAATAAATAAATAAAAATAAAAAAACAAAAATTAAGATCTAAAATTAAAATGTACATAGAAAAAAGTATCTATATATATATATAAAGCAATCTATTAAAAAATTTTTATATAGATAAAATATTTTAATTTTTACATGAATTTATTGTAGTAGTAGATTTGTTAAATAGAAAAATAATTAAATTCATTTCTAGTTTTTTTTTTATATAATTTGTTTTTTTTTTTTTTTTTTTTTATTTTATCTCCGTCAAGGTCAAAAGTGGAAGTTGTAGATTTTAATAGTTTGTACGGTATTTAAAGCATTAAATAGCAAAATTGAATTGAAAGCTTTAAAACAACTTTTTGATTTTATTTTATATATATATATATATTTATATGTTTTAGTTGTTGTGTGGCTGTTGTTGTTATTAAATAATAAATTTAAAATAAAAAAATTTTTTATTTTGTTTTTTTTTTCATGTCAAGTTGAAAAAAAATTTTTATAGGTAAAAATGATTTACAAAACAACTGAGATAATTTATATATTTAAAAATAAAAAATAAAACTAGGACAAATATATAAAAATTATATATACATGTACCTACATATATATTCAGATTTAAATATTTGCAATTAAAGTATAAAAAAATTCAATTTTTAATTCAATTTCAATTAATAATTTTATTAAATATTTTGGTCATTTTCAATTTTATAAGGTACTTAATTATTTTTTATTTCATCATAATATTTAATTTGTAAATCAAAAAAAAAAAAATTGAGTACATGTATGTTAGCAGGCCAATTCCAAACTGATTTTCAAAATTTTTTAAGTTATAGATAGACATTAACCCTAACTATAATAATCTTGTGATGTAATATAAACTTTCGATAAATATTCGATATAACTCCATATAAAATGTCAAACATAAACATTTAATTATTAAAAATGTATACGTATTTGTTTATACTTAAGTATATTTTGTATTTCGTTTAATTCTGAAATTATTAAGTTCTTCTTAATTTTAGTTTTAGTTACTTTTAATTTCTCTTCAATTTAGTTTGCTTGTATGTACGATATGATATGATATGTACGCTTCTTTTCGTACGTCTATGATTTGACGAATGATTTCCTAATGATAACAAGTGATGATTATGACTATTATTGTTAGTTATGTCAATTGTCGTACACTTGTACAAAATCATATGATATGATATGATGTGACTTTTATATATACAATATGAATGCAAGCGATTTTAGATATTTTTGAAAACTTTCCAATTTTCAATCAGAGTCAATTTTTTTAATTTTCAGCCATGTAAAAATAGACACCCATTATTTGTCCTTCTTCCTCTTCCCGAAAGCTATTTGCTCTTTTACAAATTATGATGTGTTCAGCACATAACCGACCGCTATTACAATAAAAGCGTAAAACGTTAAAACATTTAAAAAAAATCAAGGTTTTTAATTAGTTTGCATTTGTAACAAATATTTATAATATTACAATAGTAAATTGCCATTGCATCTGATTTGCTCTAAATTCGTATCAGTTCGAGATATTTTAATTAAAATCTTTAAAAAAAATTTTTACACGTATCCACAGAAATACATAGATACCGAATCGAGCTGAAAAAAATCACAATTCAGGTTTTTAATCAACGGAATAATGAATATTTGAATGTAAAAATCACAAATTTAAATTTTTTTTGTAAGAAAACAATATCTACTTACCAGTTACCAACTTATGATTTCCTGTTTGTGGTCAATAAAAAAGTAAATAAAATGCACTCTGCCTTCCGCGCAAAAAGTTGGTTTTAAAATTTTTGTCAAATAAAGTTTTTACGGATTCTTCCTCTTCAAAATGAAAAACAAATAATAAAAGTACCTGTATGGAAAAATTACATTTCTATATATATAAATGAACTATCTATAGGTATAATGAATTTCAAAAAAATTAATAAGGTGGATTAATAAGAATTTTTACGAAATATCTTTGTACATCCAATTAATAATACAATTTAACTTTTAAAGTATATGGTAAATCTAAAACAAACATCATTTCCTTTGTTTTCATTATTTTTAAAATAAAATTATATTAAAAATAAAGTGTTGAATTACTATTTAATAATACAAAAGGAATAGGTATTGAGATTTACACTTTGATAATATATTTTAGTTACAGATAAAATTTTGTTTTACGCAGGATTTTTTTGTAATTAGCATACTTTAAGTTTTTTCTGATTAAAAGTTATTTCAATATATTATTAGATTATGATCATGTAAAACCAATGGAATTCATCAAATTTAAAATTATCAATTCATTTAGTTAATTCTCACATTTCTATTCGACGATTAGTTTTAACTAGAGCTATAATTTGGTTTTGTATAGATTCAAGTAACATCTAAGAATGTGGCTACTTTTTTATTAATATTAAATCTATGTTATCTAAATTAATCCCTATTATTTCTATTCTTCTAACTAAAGTTCTCGATTATATCATCGATTATATTTATGTTTATTACTAAATTTTATTTTAAAATAAGCTAAATTATAAATTAGGTAGGTACCTATTCTCATTTATTTATTTTTTTATATGAACATTTTTGTGGATAAAAATTTTTGTGGATAGTTATTTAGCTTTACTTATTATAAAATCTATTCATGGTTTCGAATTTCATTGCTGAAAAAAAGAGTTTTAAAATTTTTTCATTTCCCTTTCTATTCTACATTTATATTACAACATTACAGAGTACTTTTTTTATTAAATTTGCATTAAATTTGAATGTTTTTTTGGTTTTGTTTTGTTCTGAATTCTGACAGGTTCTAGTTTTAATATTCAAAAAGAGAATTCAAAAGATATTCAAATAAGTATACATATATATATATAACTAAACTAACTACCATTCCACCAAGTATCAATATGAACCTATAAGTATATGCTAATAAGTATAATAATGTTATATAATAATAACATATAAGTATTCAAAATATATAATGCATATAAAATTTATAAAAGCAATAAGCGAAAAAGTGGGAAAAAAAATTTATAAAAGGAATTTTAAAAATGTATGGGTATTTAAGGATACAAAATATATTCATACGCCATACAGCGTGTTACATATATACCTATAGTTAGTTAATAGTTATAAAATACTTGCTTTTTTAAATTAAAATATGCACAAAAAAAAAAAAAGGAATAAGTAACATATATGTAATAATACATTTTTCTCTACAGGTAGATATTTGAATAAGATAATAAGGAAATTTTTTGTTTTAAAAATATGTGGGTATGAGACTAAAAAAAAAAAAAAAAAAAAAAAAATGTCTAAAAATTTCTCATGCATTAAAAAACGAAATGTTTATGGCGCGCGGTTAATGCTCTATTGTCTGCTACACTAAAAGTGCATATGTACGTACTTACTTACATTACAATATTAATACATTTTGGTTATGCATTTTGTAGTTTGTCTTATTGATCATTTATATATTTTTATTATTATTATTATTTAAGGAAGGAATTTGTTTTTTTTTTTTTTATTTTAAAACGCGATATTATTAAATAAAGTATCTATACATGAATTTATATATATTGTACCCTGAACTAATAATAATTATAAGTATATAGGTATTTGGGTACATGATATAATATTATTTAACTAACACATATTATATAAATATGTATACATTTGGTTAGTTATGTATGAAATGAATACAAAAATTCATATATTTTACTAAATTGACCGGTATGTTTATTCTATCAGTTTAATATTCAGTATTTTAACAATTTTGATATTACATGTATGTCATTTATAGGTGTAGAAATGCTTTCATGGATCTGTAGGCCATGGGGTTTTTAAATTTTGGTTCTGAAAGCTTGATTATTTTTTTTTTGGGTTTTAGGTTAATTTCTAATTATACTAATTAAATAAGAATGTAAAAGAAAATGTCTTTATTTAGCAGAGTTTATGAATTTAATAATTTCATAAAAACACTAGGAGTAGGTATATTGATATTTTGAAGGCGGTAGCAGCTATGAACAAAACTATAGTACCTATGTATATCAAGTATCTAAATAAACAGCGACGTTTTAAATAAAATTTGATGAAGCATTTCAAAAATTTAAATTCTACTTGTCATTTTAACTCTTATAAAATTTTAAATCATAAATGTTTGTATTTTATGTATAAGTACTTAAGTATAAATTGTATTTAATTGCATCTAACAATTAAAATACAATTTTCAAATAAATTTCAATTATATTTAGTAATTTCAAGAAAATAACTAAGTACCTATATCTTAAATAAATTTTTTTATATATCCATGTTCATTTTTATTTGTTCATCATAATATAAAAGTCATTTGTATTTTATTTTATTTTTTTTTTATCACTTAAATTCTGATTTGACATTTGGTTCATTTTACCCTATAAATTAAAACTTATAAAATTATAAAAACAAAAAAAACAACAAATACCCAATAAACTAAACCTTAAACATCAACTGTCAAATATTATATTTTAAATATTCCATTCCAAATGCAGAAAAACTATTGGTCTCTTTCCTGCGCATATATAGTTTTATTGTTTTCCTCTTTACTTACATGTAAAAATTCGATTCTATTCCAGTACTTCCAAAAGTTTATTTTTATTCTTATTCTTGTTTTTTTTTTCCTGCTTGTTGTATTTTTTTCTTATACATTTTCGCACTCGTTCGTACTGTCAGATATTGTTGAATTTTCAAGTTTTCCTGTTTGCAAATTATCATCGTACTTTTTTTTTTTTGTTATTAATTTATTATTAATGTTTATTTGTTAATTAAAAAGCAGGAAAAAATATAAAATTTTTAAAAAATTCGATTGAATTGTTTATAAATTAAACAGAACAACTATTAAAGGTGAATTTTTTTAAGTGGAAGTAAGTGATTTTTTTCTATATATAAATTTTATGTAGTTTTTTTTTTTTTTTACAAAATGTCTGCCGATAGAAAAATTTGAAAAGAAAAAATTTTAATTAGAGGAATTTATAAGTTCTTTATGCTTTTATTTTTATAAATTTTATTATTTTAAAATTTTGTTATGATATTGTATAATTTATTTATGTACATAAGTTAAATTTGATAGAAAATATTAAAAAATTTCAAATGGAAGTATAAATATAATTACATGAAAAAAAAAAAGCGCGGCGTGTTTTGGAGTCATGTCCATTTCGATTTTTCGCGTATATACATACACATTTCACATAGGAATTAATTTTTTTTTTTCAAATAAAGAGTTTTATTTTAAAGAATTATTTAGTGACTTTTAGAATATTGTAACTTGATATTTCAATTTTTGAAAATAATTGGTGCTTAAATAAGTAAACGTTAGTTTTTTCTTAATATCCTATACATACTACATATTTAATAATACCTACTTAATTTTTAATCCAAGGATCATACATGCATACATACACATCATACATACATATTACATATTTATGCAGTTGCATCATTTTTGATTTTTGCACAATATACGCGATAAATTTTACCTACCAAATATCAATAGGATTTATATCCTTTTTATTTGAACTGAAGTTGTATTAAAATCTGTATTAAATATATTTTTAAAAAACTATGTTACATAAATTCATATAATTTAATTTTTTATATAACGTAATTATTTTAAATATATAGGTAATATCTAAAGATTAAATGATAAAAAAAAATTAATAAAATTAATTTAAATCAACAAATTAAATAATTTTTATTACACTATTTAAACAATATGTACTTTCTTACCAAAATTCGATAAGCGATCAAAATAAATGTTTTTATCTAACATATTTTTATCAATTATAAAAATAAATAATAAAAAAATAAATATTTCAATTTATGTGCAGTTTTTTTTTCTATAATACATGTATAAACAATTTTAGATAATTGATTAATATTTTTGTATATTGGAAAATTAAGGGCTAATTGATTAATATTTTACTTTGTATATGACAAAGTTAATAAAGTGATTTTCATATTTATAAAAAAAAGAAAAAACTAATTGAATACAATACCAATTTTAAATTATCAAATTAACCTTAAAAGCAAAAAAAAAAAAAAAAAAATTAAAGAGTTCTAAAGATTTGATAATGTGTTTATGATTAAAAATTTTTAGAAAAACTTGAGCTGTATGTAATTTTTATGAAGCGAAAAGTAAATAAATATAACAATTTTAAATTTTCAATATTGAACCAAATTTCAAAAAATGTAATGTTAGGTACTCAAATATAAAATCAATGAAAAATTTTATATCAGTTGGACTAAATGTTAAATAGAAACTTAATTGGATTTCAATTATTATATTGAATATTTGCAAGAGTGTCCATTATTTTTGAAAACAAAATAAAGAAACACTAAAAAATCAATTGCTTTTTCATGCGGAAATATTGAAAAACAATTCTCTTATTGGATGAATGTGGTTGAATCGTAAAGTTTTATAGAACACAGAAAAATATTATTTTTATAAAAATTTCTAATAAGAAAATCAAAACTGAAACAAAATCAAATAAATCCAAGGCACTTGAAAGTAAAACAAATGAAAAATATTTATGTATGATGATATGCGACTAAAAATTAATAAAATGAATAAAACTTATAAATCACATTAAGGAATACACATAATTTTGGAGATACAGATAATAATTAATATATTTTTGAAATAAGTATGTCATTTATATGATTTTAAATCTGATCAAAAACATAAAGTAAAATCATCTCGAAACATGTAATATGTATTTTGTGGTATAATGTTTCGTTTTAAATTAAAATGAGAATCTTATGTGATAAAATTAATTAAAATATTGAATCAATGTTAAAATTAGTCTCATATTTTAAGTAATACATTATAATAATCGCATAGATGTATACCTAATTGTAATTTATGTAATAAAATTTATTTTTAAATTCATTGAATATCCTTGGTAGGTAAATTTGTGGTAGGTAAATGTTATTTACGGCATAGTAGTTTTAAGTAGAGTAGTTTAAGTAGTAAGTAACACTTGAATACAATAATATGAATCAAATCATTATAGGTACGCACTAAATATTAAATTTAAATATGGGTTGTAAATTGAAATGCCCTAAGGAAATATCTACATTTAATATATCCAGGCAAGTACTTAAAGATTGTAAAAAACTTTTCAACGTTTAAATATTCATGAAAGATTTTTTGCCAAACCCAAATTTGATAAACTAAATTAGCCTTAATTAATATTATATACATAGAAGAAGTCACCCTGAAATTAAACCATTCAAGTGTAAATATTACGTAAAAGAATTTTGCAACTGTAATTCTACTTGTACGAGATCATACTAATCAGTATCACACTGGAAAAAACTTACAACACCATTTTTTGTGGTCAATCGTTGTATATGTATAATGGTTTGAACAGTCATGGTATATTAAGATAACCATAAATGTAACAAAAGTTTTAAAAAAAATTTTAAACAACATAAATGATTTTAACGAGTATTTAACAGAACAAGAGGAATATGAAATCAAATTATTTTAAATGTTTCTTTTATATAATATGTAATATATTTTAATATACAGGGTGTCCGAGACTCAAGTACGCGCACTACACTCAACAAAATTGTACTACACAAAACATTAAAATTGTAAAAAATTGGGGGGTCTATTGTGGACCCTTTTCGAGATATGAGGGATTAAAGATTTAAGGGATTTTTCATAAAAAAATCAATAACTTTTCAACAGCTTACTGTAGAGAGATAAAAAAAAATCCATTTTGTAGAGTAAGTTGGGGGAATTTGAGAAAATATTGCATAAGACAATTATTTCATAAAAAATATGGCGATCTAATAAAAATTGTTAAATGTATATATTAAACCTTTTAACCAAACTATAAATAATTGTGTACTAATGATCCCCTTATACCCAACAGTTACAAAGATATCAGTTTGAACCTTCATAACTTTGTAACTGTTGGGTATATGGGGACCATTATTCCACAAAAATTAAAGCTGAAAACTTACTCTACAAAATGGATTTTTTTTTATCTCTCTACAGTAAGCTGTTGAAAAGTTATTGATTTTTTTATGAAAAGTCTCCTTAAATCTTTAATCCTTCATATCTCGAAAAGGGTCAACAATAGACCCCCCCTCCAGTACAATTTTTTGTTTGTTTTAATGCCCCCAATCACTGAGTGTAATGCGCGTACTTGAGTCCCGGACACCCTGTATACTTTGATTTTGTTTTTTTAAAATAATTGAAATAATAAAGTTTATTTAAAAACAAAAAATTAATTCAAATTATAAACAATATTCAATTAACTATTGCTATTTCATAAACTTGAATTATATGCAACATATCATAAACTTTTAGCTTTTTTTTCTTTTAAAATCGGCAGACCGCTTCCCACTTTCTGAAAGATATAGAAAATTTATTTTCCAAATTGTAGAATATTAGATAATTTTTGGTTTTTTATTTGATTGTTTTAACAAGCATTTCTTTCTTTTCGTTTATTTTTCTTTTTTTATGTTTAGACGGATAATTTTGAATTAATGTAGAAAATTTTAGTGTATCATTAAATCATAAAAAATGTCCAAGAAAAACAAACAAAGCAACAAAATAGCAAATAGGAAAAATGGTAATAATATCGATTTAAAACTTTTAACATCTTCAATTGGAAAAAAAGCTTTTCAATCAAACGATGATTTAGTTTATTTAAGTGGGCATATTTTATATTTTGAGCCGAATAAAAAGTTTTCATTTGTTTGTAATGTGTGCAAAACAAGACACTTTAAAAGATTAAAAGAATTTTTCAAACATTTCAAAAAATGTTTTGCTACAAAAGAACCAACCGACACATCGAATATAGAAAATAATAATGGTAAGTTATTTTGCATTAACGTTATTAGAGTTATTGCATCAAATATTTTCGTAAAATATTAATATGTAAGCTCATCCTTGAACAAAATGAATTAAAAAACAATATTTTATTTAACAGAAATCAATTCAATTGAAACAATTAACAACCAGAATGTATTAGAACCAATTTATGATGATAATGCTGATATTCAAATAGGCAATTATCCAGAAAATAATTCATATTGGAATTTGCCAAATGATTCACAATCTACAAATTCTTTTGATGTAGTTGATCAAAAACTATATGACCTATTAGAAATAGATGATCAAAATATGATAAGAAATGAAGACGCAAGTGAACTAGTTACAAGTTACAGTAATGATTCTAGCAATTTGTCTAATGAAATCATATTTTATAATGAATTATCACCAGAAGTTGTAGTGAACTCTAGTCAAAATTTAGAGAAAGATGATATTAATAATGATGCTACAAATTCAGAAAACTATAATTATAATGGAACTCAAAATGATAATCAATTGTATAGTAATAGTAAAAAAAGAAAAACTGTTAGTGAATCAAATATGGATTATATTAATAATTTCCGTAGTACAAATGCTAACAATGGTATCAACTGTTTAAATAACATTTTGGCTGATATTATCATAGAAAATAATAATTATGAAAATGGTTTTAATAAAAATTTAAATGGTGTCGATTCAAATTCAAAAAATGAAAATCTTATATTTGAAGATGTTGAAAATAATTGGATTAATGAAATGAATGACGAAACGATTGGAGAAACAAAAATAATTTCCAATCATATATCAACAGACAAAAATACCGTTTCACGGCAGCTTAATTTTTCAAATCATTTAGCATTAGAATTAAATGGTGACACATCAAGCAATAATAGTTTAAATCATGATTTAAGTAGTAATGATATGTCTAATGATACCACTTTAAATATTATTGATAATTGTGAAATAATTGTAGAACAAGATAATTCTGAATTCGATGATTTACCTAGTTTTAATATAGTTTGCGAAAAATGTAAAGGTCAGTTTAGTACAATAGAAGAATTACAAAAACATCGTGTAATTTTAAATCCGTTAAATCCAAGTTTATATGAATGTGACTTAGAATTTATAAGTAAAGAAAAAAGAAAAACTAGTGAATTATTAAATTTAATTGGTAAAACATCTTATCCATGTTTGTATTGCAATAAAAACTATTTAAAAAAAGAACATTTACAAGAACATGAAAGGACTTCACATACTAAAGAAACCCCATATGAATGTATATATTGTAAAAAAAAATTTGTAACAAGTACGGCAAGGAAAAATCATGAAAATTTACATGTTAAAAAGAAAAAATAAGCTTTAAAGTTTTTAGTAACAGTTTTATATTAATTTTTGTAAAAATAATTTATTTGAATTATAAGTAACGATTTTGTTTTTTTTTTTTTTAGAGAATTGTATTTGTTTAAGTAAAAAATTATAACTGACTTCTGAATCTAAAAGTAATAATAAAAAATTTAGTTTAAGGTTTTATTTTTTCCTAAGTTTAAAATATAGAAAGATAAAGAAAACGATTAAAAAGAAAAGTAAAATGTTTTTTCTTTTTTATGACAAAATATCTTAATATTTACAGTAAATAATCGTTCGACTTGAAATTGTTTCTTGCAGTAGTTTGAAACAACTTGAGTATGTTAGACAACAAAATGTCTAGATAAGAAAAATTTTGTTTTCGGTATAATTTAAAAACTTATAAAAGAAGTTATAAAAATTTATGTGCATATAAGTTATAGTTTATTAAAACAAAATATTGAAGAGATATTAAGATTTTTTTTGCTTATTTCTTTAATTTTCAGCTTTTAAAATTTTCATTTTTATTTTTATTTAAAATAAATACTTTATTTCTTATACTTAATTATAAAACCGGCAGATTCATAAAACATTCGGAAGAAAACTAATCTTTAATATTAATTTTCCAGACATAATAAATAAATATCACTTTTAACACATACCTGAAGCCTGATAAGTTATATTAATTCGGAAATTGTTATTTTTAACCTTTTGACATCATATTATTTTCAAAAAGTCTTCAAATAAATTAATTTACAAATTAGCATTAAGATTTCGTTTTGTTTTTAAATTCAAATACTTAATGGAGAATATCATTTATTCATGTGGAGAAGTATTTTATAAAATAGCAAACAATAGTTTTTTTGTATTATGTAATACATGTAATACGGCTAATTTTGATGATTATAATGATTTTAAGAAACATTTTTATCAATGTTATTTATCAAATAAAAATGAAAATGAAATTTCTATTGGTAAGTTAATTGTATTTTAAAGTAAAGTTAAAACAAAATTTTTAACAAAATCTGTATCTAGATTTACCATTTGTTCAGACAGTAACAAGTACTGAATTGTTAAAAAATCAAAAAATAGATTCCAACTTATATAATAAAAATATCGGAACTGAAGAAGTATATGAAATTATTGAATTAGATGAGAATTTAGACCAATTTCACAAAAAACAAGAAAATGTGCCAATTATTGAACAAAATGCTCAAATTAATTCCTTAAATAAAAATAATTCAAATACTAATAATATTAATGTTGATTCAGAATGTATTGAAATTGATGATACGGATGATGAATCTATCATTAGCGATCGTGACAATGAAGAGGAAAAAGAGAGTAAAAGTATTTGTGATGTTGTAGATGATCATAATGATAATGATCTTTTAGAAGAACAACCGATTTTTGATTGTGATTCATCATCAGTTATGAATAATAATAATAATATTAGTGCAAGTATTGATTTTAAAGGATCATTATATAAATCTTCAAAAGATTTTGTTGAATGCAAATTGTGTGAAAAATATTTTAACAATGTGACTGAATTAAAAATACATCATCAAGATTTTCACACGGCAATAAATACAAAATTTTTCCGTTGTAATATTTGTGAATTAAGTTTTTCTAAAGAACAATCATTAATAAATCATAAAAAAATAGCTCATAATATTGATATTTTAAAAATTATATCTGGAAAAACAAAAAATAATATAATTACAAATAATAATAGTAATTTAAAAAGTATAAATTCTGAAGAAAATTCAAAACAAACAAAAGAATGCAACGAAATCTATTCGAAATTGTTAAAAACAGAACAAATAATAAAACAAATTAATCGAAAATATTGTAAATATTGTGGCAAAAGATTTAAACAATTACATCATCTTATTGCACATGAGCACAAACATACAGCAACAAAAAAATTAAATTCATGTTCATATTGTAATAAAACTTTTGTTAAAAAAGGTTCATTAATTGATCATGAACGTACAGTACATACTAAAGATACACCATTTAAATGTGAATATTGTGTAAAATGTTTTACAACATCATTAAAACGTGATAATCATCAAAATATTCATACAGGTGAACGCCCATATAAATGTTCTGAATGTAATGAAGCATTTATAACATCAACAAGAAAATATCGTCATATGTCAATTGCACATTCAAATGTTGGTAGATTTCAATGCAAATTTTGTACAAAATTATTTGATAGTTCTAGTCAAAGAAAAAATCATGAAAATAAAATTCATTCAAATTTAATACATAATTTACAGAAAAAAAGTTAAATATTCTGCATAAAAATAATAGTTATTTGAATTTAATCATATTTAACAAAAAGACATTTAATAATTCGCATAAGAAATGTATTTAAATTTTTTAAATTTAAAATGTAAAAATTTTTAGTCAATTATAATTGTGCTTTTATACATGTATTAATTATTAAAATATAATATTTAAGCCAAAAATCTCAATTAACCAAAAAAAAATAAGAACACAGTTATTGCGTCAATTAATTTGTGATTTACTGTCGTTTAATTCATAATTATATTAAAAAAAAATTAATTATAAACATAAAAAATGTAAAATAAATAAAATTTTATCATGTTTGATTATTAATAGAGCAAATGTTTTTTAATACTTTGGATAGATTTTTATTTTCGTGCAATAGGTTACACCAAACATTAGACAGTTTTGTTTCTTTTATAAGGTTAACATTTATATTTCTAATTTTTTAGAAAATACATCAAATATTAATATAGTTACATTTTTCGACACCTTTTAATTTAACTTTAGAATAATGTTGGTTTTATTCAATAAAAGAAACTCTTATCAATTAAATTTATTGAATAAGGCCAATAATGTACAAAATATTAATTTAAAAAGTGAAGAAAAAAAATAAGAGAAGTATGTATTTTGTTACAATTAAAAATTCTGTTTAATGAACAGATGTTTGAAGAAGAAAAGTACATGTAAAATGTACATAAAAGTACTTTAAACTCCTAAAGATAATAAATATAAATTGTGTTTCATAGTTCAAGGCTTCTTAAATTTTTTTTTTATCGTGTCGTATTTTTTGGATACTTACAAAAAACGATTTTATAGTTTCTCTAAACTTTGAAGAATGAAATAAACTCAATGTTAGCTGTACCAAAACAATCCTTTACAGTTTACACCTTCCAATTGAAAAAAAAAATATATATTAAATTCCATTATCTCCTTTATTATTAATTAGATCTAAGCGAAATTTTTTTTAGTAATGGTTCTTATCACTGGCTTGGTTCAATTTTGAATATCATTCTAAAATTATTTGAATATTTCAAAGCAACAGTTTTTTTTTTTAATATACATACATACATAAAACTTCATTTATTTACACAGTTTTTTTTCTTGAATTAAATGCATAATTGAATAAAGATAGATTGAAAAACAACTGAAATTTAAATTCATTATTTGTCTAAAGATTACATTTGAAATGCAAATTATATACAATAATTGAGGTTAAAATTCATTTTACTCTTAATATATCATAAAATGTAAATGAATTTGTTTCAAACAGTGACTGTAGGTTAAAAGACTATAAATAATAGATTATTTAGTAGTATAAGTTTATATTTATGTATATGTGGGTCTACATATAACTATATCTTGCAAATAACATCACGATTTAAGATTTTTAAAAAGATAATATAAAAATTATACTTCTTGCAATAAGTGTTTCCAAACTATTTTCCAGTTCTGAAATTATTAAAAAGTTCGAAAACTTAAATGTACATAAGTATTTTATTATTTTAAAATTAGTGTTAGAATTTTTCAAGTCATGTAATAAGAAATCATAATTTATTATTATTATTTCTTTTAACTTTATTCAGTCTGCTTTAATTATATTCAACATATTGGTCACCATCTGTGAGTTAACAACAAGAACTTCTGCCAGGTGCACTTTTATATTTTTGGAATTAATTATAGACATAATAATTATAAAGTTTTGCATGTTTGATCTGTGAGTTGTAAAAAAAAAAACCAAAGCAAAAGGTAATAATTCCTTAAAATATAGATTTTAGACTTTAGGCTTTTTATTAAAAATTGTCTTGTGGAAATGATTTGTTGTAAAATGAATTAAGAAAAAATAAATTTATTTTATACATTATTTTGTTTTCTTATTTTGATTTAATCTTATCTGTGTTTCAATTACTCTCAATGTTGTTATTTTATTTCGAATTTTATTTTATTAGTTTGTGTAAAAACTAATAAGTGCAAGTTTGTCAGAACTGTAAGTGGAAAAAATAAATATATTTTAATTGTTTAAATAATTTAGATTTAATTTTTAAAAACACAAAAGAGAAATTGACAAAACAAGTGCATGAAAAACATTTAAATGTTAGTATTTTATAAATTATAGCTATTATTTTTTTTACTATTAATATTAGAAATTTAATACATATTTTTTATTGAAATTTGAAATAATTTTCTCAGTTGATAAATTTAAACGTTTTTAATTAAATTTTATCATTAATTTTTAATCAAACAATTTTTTTATGTGTAATTTAGAACAATCCTCTCTAATTAATGCCAATTTTCTTTTATTATTAATATTTTATACTTGAAAATAATTTTTCAGTTAATTTGTATAAAAATTTATATGAAATTCATATATTTTTCATACTACAGTTTTAGAATCTTTAGTATACATAGGTATATCTATAGCAATAAATAAATAGAAAAAAAATTTTATTTAAATTTTTATTTATAATATTTTTAATGTAATTAACAGAAAATAAATGGATGATTGATAATAATAGAAAAATTTATTAAGGGTGAATATTTTTATAATTCATGCCATACCAGCAGATTTTTATTTTAGATTTGTAGGTACTTCATAATTTTTGAAAAACTTGGCAATATAAGACAATATCATTATAAAAGTCATATTTTATACTTATATACATTTCTTAAATTATTATAATGACATGTAAATTTATTCATGTTATTTTAAGCAATCATTTGGTTGATGCTTTTTCTTTTACGCAAATTCAATTATTAATATGATATGTAATTACAAAAACAAAAAAACCAACATGACATGACAACTAAAGTTGCTGCAAAAATTTACAATAAACTTATAAAACGAATCGTGATTTGTGATTTAAAAATATTTATTTTTATTTTTTAATGTTACATAAGTTTTTATTAATTTAATTAAAAAAAATATTTTTAAAAATACCTAATATTTTTTTAATTAAGCAAAGAAATGTCCAACAAAAATCAATTGCTTAAATACATAATATTTAATTTAAATCAAAGAGATCTTACAAAATAGCGCAATTAAAAAATACAATTAGAATATAATTAAAAGATCTTAAAAGTTACTCTTTTAAAAATACATAGCTGTACTATAAAACAACTGCCTAAGCGAATACATACTCACATATATGTAAACTTCTAATTTTATTTTCTAAAAAATTTTATAACAAAAATAATTCAAAAAAAAAAATCTAATCTGCAAAATGATATTAATTATTAAAATATGATGTATTTTATATTTAATTAATATTTAAAATACCAAATTAATGACAGCAGCGACTGCTAATGTTTTTTTAAGTTTAATCAAAGACTATAATTATAAATAATTATATTTTATAGTTTATGATTTAATACTTGCATATATGTATGGAAATTTATCCTATAATAATAAGACACGATGCAAATGTTTCTGAAACAAAATTGTTTGTGAAATTATCATTGCGTTTGATGTCAGACTTTTACCTAATTTTTTTATTTATTTACAAAAAAAAACTTAATCTAATTTCTAAACAGTCAAATTTTTATAATATATAATGCATTAATTCGCAAATAGTCGAAGCAAGATTGAGTTGATATGTCTAACTTTACTGGTCATAAAATCTGGTCTTAAATCTTAAGACTAGTTATGTATAATGTTGTACGAATTAATGAAATAACGTGTTGACAAACTAGCCTCAATGAATCGTTTTCATTTAGAATTTTCGTCAACTTTTTAAAATTTAATCTTTGAGTCGTACAAATCTTAAGCAATCTTAATTTTTAGTACTATTTATAAGTTAAGGTATATGTGAAGCAGCATATATATATTAAGAATATTAAAAGGGCGAATTTAAAATTTTTTTATTAACTAAGTACATATTTGGAAATATATTACTTAAATTTCTCTGATTTCAATATATTTATAGATGTACCGATTTGTAGAAGTCAGTTTAGAATTCAATATTGTTTGTCTACGCATATAACGTGTATGAAATGTGCTTTTTGTGTAGACAAACATTTTAGCTACTTAAAACATTTACAATTATAGTGCAACATATCAGTCATCACACATCGTAGTACTATAAATATACCGCATTTGTATGCAATTTTAAAGTCAGCGTTTTTTAAATGTCATTCATTCAGATTACTTTAATACTTTATTGCTGTCCTTAAGATTTGTTCAGTTTAGGCTATTAATCAATTTAAAATAAGTAATTATTGCAAAAAATTTAATAATCTAAAATTTTAAACAGCAATTTAATTGTGGAAGCTTATAATATTAATATTGAAAATTAATTATAAACATTTAGCATAATACTATGTCAAAATACCTATGTATATATAATGTATTAAATAACAATTATTATGACAAAAATATCTTAGTTACATATTTCGATTTTTGTTACGTACAAACCTTTATTTTTTTTTTTAATGACTATGTATAGAAACATTTTTTTCAATTTTCAGGTAATCTTATTATTAAGTATATAATTTATATCATGTATTAAGTAAATTACTTGTTGTAAATATTTACATAACTATGTATTTTTTTTTTTTGACAAAAAAAATTCTTTTAATAATTAGGACAAAATACCTATACATAATAATTATATAAAATTCCAAAATCCTTTTATTATTATGTTAAATAGCTACCTCACTAAATTCGATTAAAAAAAAAAAAAATCGAATTCGTATAAATGTGTACACTGATTGTCAAGGTAAAATTTTTTTTAAGTTATTTTGACAACGCGACATTATTTTGGTTTGTGTGATAGTTTTTAGTTTTAATGAAATAGGAAATATCAAATTTATAAATTTTTTGTTCATTGCTATGTCAGCAGAGGGGTTCAATAAATATTTAATTTCGGATAAAACAAAAATTGTTTTTTTTTTGTTTAATTTGTGATAATAAAATTTAATTTGTGATAAAAAAAATTAATTAATATTTAGTATTTTATACGATATAATAGTTTAAAAAATTAATAAAAAACTTTTCGTATAAATGAAATTCGGCCGTAAAAAAAAAAATAAATAAAAATAAAAGTACTTACAATCACCGATTTTGATTTGATTAAAGAATTTTTTAAAATTTGTTAAAAAGATCATCGTCCCCCAAAATTAAAAAATAAAAAATAAAAATACAAATATAAGTTTTAAAAACAAAATATAATAATATTATTATATAAATAACTTTTGTTTCTATTCTAATTTATTTCTTTGTCTCTATGTATTATAAAATGTTTGCATGTTTGTTTTAATTTTTTTGATAATTTTTTTTTTTTTTTTAATAATAATTCAGTGTCAGAATGTGTCATATAATATATTATTATATTATAGTATATATATATATATATATATATGTATTTAATATTATACATTTATTTATTTTTAACATTTTTTATTTACAAAAACTTAGCATATCACAGCAAAAAAAATGATGTCTACTTAGTCATATTTAAACTAGCTAATTATCAAGTTTTACTAATACATATTCAAAAATGTATTTGATTTTAAAAAAAAAATATATATATATAATTAATATTTACACCAAATTATCAATACAAATATGTAGTGTTATTAAATTTAATTAAAATAAAAAAAAAAACCAGAACAAAATAGAGAGAGATAAACTTTTAATTAAGCTTCTGATATCACTAAAATAATGTCACTACAACACACAACAACAAACACTGTGTAATAATGATAATAATTTTACATTATTTACATTTTTTTTTTATTTTTTTTTTTTAAATACAAGATGGGAAAAACATCAAAAACACGTTGAAATAGTTTTACATATAACAAAAATTATTCAGTAAATTCAATCGTTCAAGACTGTCAAAATAAAAAAAAAAAACAAAAGAATTTAAAATAAAATTAAAAAAATATTAAAGTGAAATTAAAAAAAAAAAAAAAAAAAAACAATAAATAAACTGATACAAGGGAAACTGATCGCGTTGATCATCCCGCATCTATCCGCATATAATATTATAGAAAATATTATTAGATATTTGACGCCTATAGTTTAAATATACTTAATAAAATATTTTCAAAATTTGAAAAAATTTAAAACGTTCACAAGATTGCCTTCTTCTATTAAAACTTATTTAAAATTGAAAAAAATAAAGAAAAATAAATTTAATTAATAAATTTTTAAAAATTATTTCAATTAATTAACATTTTTTTAAAGCTCTAATAAAAATATTAACTTGTTTTAGGTATTTTATTTATCTAGTAAATTACTTATAATACAATTTCATTGATTAGATTTTTATTTAATTGATAAAATCAATGATTATTTTTGACATTTTTTAAGTCAGTAATCAGTATATATATATATATATATGTATTTATTTACTTTTGATCGAATGATTACATATATCAATTAAATATAAACAAACTTTATAGTATCACCTATGTACCTACTGTATTTTATTTTTATAGTATGTACCTACAAACATTGAGAAATATGTAAGCTTATTTTTAATATTATTATCATGCTCTCAAATAATATATGTAGGTACCTACTTTAAATTTATTATAATTTATTAACTTAAAACTATTACAATCACCCTCTTAATAAATAAAAATAATTTATTTTATTTATTTGTTTAATTTTTTTTTTTTTGTGAGTGGATTCCAACCGTTTTAGAAACACATTAACTAACAATTTAATTTAAAAAATAAAAAAAAAATAAATAAAAAACAGAGCGAATATAATATTTTTCAATAATAATATTCTTTTTTAAGTACAACTACACAACACATGTATTTTTTTTTTTACTATAAAGCAGGTTTTTGACAGCTATAAGAACCGTTAAAAATTTATTTTATTGACATTTTGATATTTAAATCACAAACACAATGTTACAATGAGTGCGAATAAAGTTATGACGTTTTAAAGCTTTTTTTTTTTTTTTTTTATTAAATTTAATTTGAAATATAATTTGTAATTAACTATTAATATTGTTGTTGTTTTTTTTTCATATATTTTAATTAAGCTGAATTAGTTGCTGAATCAATTTGATTGTTTTTTTTTTTTTTTTTCTTTCTCATTCATTGAACAGAAAATAATTATAAAAGAGAAAAAAAAATATAAGTATATAATATTGAAGTTTATACAGTAGGTTCGTACATAAATATTAGATTCAGGGCTTTGAAACATTTTGTTCGGTTTCTAAAAAAAAAAAAACATTTTTAAATATTTATTTTTATAAACTTAATTTTTCACATAGCCAATGAATATCAAATAAAATATTTTATAAAGCATATATGCAGTACTGCCAAAAAAAAATGCAGTATGCATATTGAATATGCGTTCGAATTCGTACGATTAATAATGCGTTCACTTATATGTGTACGATTTGTTTTTTATTATATTATGTTGTTGTTTTAATTAGAATGAATACAACTGTCACGTTTATTGTAATTCTGTTCTTGCTGTTTTTGTTTTTTTTTTTCATTTTCATTAAGATTAGAAAAAGAATATGTATATATATATATATATATATATATAAATATGTATTTCTTTTTGATTTTAAAATTTTTATATTGAAAATTATTTATAAAGTATATGTTTTATTTATATATACTATATATATATAATATGTGAGTAGCACTAAATAAAATTAATGATATAGTATAGTTGTATAGTATATAATATATAAGTATGAATGAATATGTGTCAGATTATATTGTTTGATTTATTGTGAAAGTGTAAATAAAAGCGTTTTTATTTAATTTTGTTTTTTCGCTTAAGTATTTCTAAATTATTTTTTTATAAGATTTTATATTTTTTTTTAAAATTTTTTTTTTTTTTTTTTTGTGAGCTTAAATATAAAAAAAAGGTTTTGATTTTGTTTTTTTTTTTTTTTTATATTATATATTTTTTTATCGTTTTATTTGTTTTAATTTTATTTTTTATTTTTATTTTTTTTTTATTTTGTTACTTGACGAAATTGAACGAAATTCAGCATTTCTGTTCTCAGTTATGATAAAACAGTCGCGTTGTGCGCTAACACATATTACTTTATTATTTTATTTATTATTTTTATGAAAAAAAGTTTTTTATTATTACATTTTTGGATTTGTTTTTTGTTTTTTTTTTTTTACTTAATATTATTTTAATTTTTTTTTTTTTTTAATATTGAGATGATATGACGGCAATGAAGATAAAATTTATAGTAATTGATTCGGAAAAAAATTTTAAATTCTATTTATTAATTTATATTTTATAATATAATATGATGGTTGTATATATATACATTTTCATTTTTAATAGATAAGTTATTGTTAAAACTTCCATATTTAAGTGACGGGGGAAATATAAAATGAAATTGAAAATAGCAAAAAAAAACAAAAACAACAATACAAAACAATAAATAAATAATATTAATAAAAAAAAAAAAAAAAAAAACAATTTAAAATATTAGCGTACTTGTTTAACAATATTGTATAATATTGTTTATAATAAAGCGGTCAAAAGCAACACGAACCAAATCGATCCTCATATTAATAAAACTAGCATTATAAAATATTGTGTATAAAATTAAATAATAATACGTACATACATATATCTATTATGATATATCAAAATAGATTCAACAGCTGGTTTTAACCATAATTTACAACTCGCTCATGTATAATACTTAAATATAAAAAAAATATTTTATTATTTTTTTTTTTTTGTGTTTTATTTAAAGTAAACAATTTAATTTAATTAACTAAATAAAAAAATGATTTCATTTCAAATAGAAAATCTAAGAAAACTGGAACACAATAATAATAATAATAATAAAAAATTGATTTTTTCTTAAAAAATATAATATAAATCAAAATTAAATGAAGTGAATATTATTACATACATATTTCGTTTTTTAATGCCACAAATTTAAGTAATAAAATAATATTAATTAAAAAATTATTTAAAATTATTTTGAATTAATTAAATAAATAATAAAATGTCAATTGATTATCAGTAAAAAAAATTTTTATTTAAAAAAAAAAAAAAAATACTAAAGTAATATTGAAAAATGTACTTGAAAATGTCAATTGTGTGTTCAATTATAGAATAATTAAGATACTGTGACTAAATACATGCTATAAATTATCAATTAAAGAATGTTTAATAAAAAAAAAAAAAAAAAACAACTCGTAGTCTAATTAATATTAAAAGCATAAATTAAAAAAAAATAATATAAAATTTAAAACAAATAAAAGAAAATTAATTAGTAATAATAACTAAAATAAATGTTAGGTGGCTGGCCATCTTACGGAAAATATTTTGTTTTTTAATTTTTAATTTTATTATTTTTATGTTGTATTAAAAATAAAAAAAAAAATAAAAAAAATAATTAAGTTAAAATTAGAATCATCCAAAATGTCTGAAAAATTTCCACAATTTAATTCAAAATCAAATTTTTTTGTCGCCTGTGGTGAAATATATTATTTTTCTGAAGTTGCTGAATTTTTAATAACATGTAATATATGTAAAAATGAAAATTTTGAAAATTTTAAAAAATTCTCTGAACATTTAATAAAATGTTTTAAAGAATTTAAAATGAATACAAATAAAATTCCGATGGAAAATAAAACTACAGGTATAATTAATTTAAATACTGAAAAAAAAAAAAAAAAATTAGTAACAAATATTAAGTAATTTCTAACAGAAAATCATTTTTTATTTTCTTCTTTTTCAACTAATATAGTTATAAAAAAAGAATTAGATCTAGGAGATGATTCTTTAACAGATTGTAGTAGTGAAAGAACATCTAATTCAATTAAGAAAAATTTTTTAAAAATTCCTGCTGAAGAAATAACAACTTCAATCAAGTCAATTGATATGCCTTTACTATCAGATGAAAGTGCTAAAATTCAATTACATCTTCAAAATCTTAAAACTTCAATAACAGCTGCTGATATTGTTAATTGTGATAAAGTCCCCGAAGAATTATTAGAACAAGTACTTAGCTTAGAAGATGAAACAAGCGAACAAAAATCACAAATAACATCATCTAATATTCAAGTTAATTCACAAGATAATAAAACCATTTTAGTCGATTCTTTAATTTCTTCAACAAACACTAATAATGAAATTAAATCGGATAAAATTCCATCAGAATTAAATTTTTTTTCATTGGATAGTTCTAACAAGTTTTCAAAAACAAATTTACAAACTTATTTTGGATCTGTGAAATTTTCTGATTCAGAACTAACAACAAGTACATCATGTACACCAATTCTAGATTTAAAAACTGATAATAGTAGTTCTGATGATGAAAGTATATCTTCAACTGTATTAAGTATAATTACAACATCAACAACAACAACAATAGATCAAACTGAAATAGATGATAAAAATAATAATAATAATATAAATAGTTTAATAAATAGTCAAAATAAATTTAATAATACTGAGATTTCTTTGAGTACAAATAATAAAATTTTTCCAAAAATTGAAAAAAATAGCATTAAAACTGAAAATAAATTAAATAATGGTGGAGTTTTGCAAATAGAAAAAATACAGGAATTAACATCAACTGGCAGAACTTTACCGTATACGTGCGAAAAATGTCAAGTATCATTTAAAAATGTTCATGGATGGCTCAAACATGTTCGCACAGTTCATAATAATACAACACCATATGCTTGTGATAAATGTCCAAAATCTTTTGCTCAATTATCACGTCTGAAAGTGCATCGAAGAATACATACTGGTGAAAAACCGTTTAAATGTACATATTGTGAACGTTTATTTAATCAAGTTAGTCATCAACAACGTCATGAACGGACACATACAGGTGAAAGACCGTTTGCTTGTAAGATTTGTGGTAAAGCATTTACACATCCGGAATCTCTTAAAGCACATCATGTTACACATGCAGATCCAAAAACAAAACGAAAAAAATCAATAGCTGTAACAAAAATTGATGAGGCTACCGGACGTGTTATATATTATTGTAGTAAATGTAATGAAATATTTTCTCAAATGAGCAGTTTACAATTACATTATCAAAAAGTTCATTTAATACGTAAATATGCATGTAAAATATGTGGTAAAGCATTTAATTATTCATCAAATTTAACTGTTCATCGTAAATTACACGATCCAGATATGGGTAAACGTTTAAAATGTTCATTTTGTGAACGTTTGTTTCGTCAAGTTGGTCATTTAAGACGTCACGAACAAACACATACTGGTATTAAACCATATCGATGTCATATATGTGAAAAAAGATTTGTTGAAATGAAAGATTTACGTTATCATTTACAAAGACATTCCGATATTAAATTTCAATGTGACTTTTGTCCAAAATGGTATAAACTTGAATATGATTTAAGACGTCATAAAAATAGATTACATATGAATTTTGAGTCAATAACCAAATGAACATATCCATATTAGTTTGACGACAAAAACAAAACTTAATTTCTGCAACAAATTTTTTTAAAAAAATAATAAAATATCAGTATGAAAAATTGAAATGTTGTAAGAGAGCATAAATTCAGTTTGAAATTAACTGTTTAAAGTACAAAAATTAAATGAGAAATATGAAAATATAAAAGAAAAAGTATATAGATTGTACTTTAATTGTCAAAAAGTCAATTTAAAACCAGATAAAATACTCTGCTATTAAAAATGTTGTATCAACATGTTGCAGATTTAGATTATTATGTGTATAATCATTTTTATTCAAATACATTTTTTTTTTTTTAAAGTAGATGTGTTTCTGTCAAGTGACAGATCAAATCTAATGGTACTTACAACTATAAACTTATATTTTGATAAATACAAACTGTCAATTGTTAAATAAAATTAAAAAAAAAAAAAAATAAAAAAAAAACAAAAAAATGTCAAAATGAATGAAAATGGTTTGAATAAATTAAAACATTTTTTATTAAAAATGTTGATAAATATAGCTATCTCTCTTTTTTTTTAATTTTATTTTAATATTAAATATAGCAAATATTCTCTGTTATTTTTTTTATCTGATTAAGTAATTATTAATTAAATACCTAAGTTTAATTGAATGATAAAAATTTTTTATTAAATATACATATCTAGTAATTTAGTGTAATCTTTTTTTTTTATTGATAATATAATTCCTTAAATTGATAAATTATTCATATTTCGAATAATTATTGTTTCCTTAATAAAAAAAAATAATTATTTTTAAGTATTGAAGACTGAAATGCTAGACGAAGTTTTATTTTATCAAGTATTATCATTTTAAATTAATACGTACATAATTAATACTAATTTTTTAGTTTAATTAAAAAGAGATTGTGATATTTGGAAACCTTTTGATATAGATAAATAGGCTTATTAAATTATTAAATACGATTACTTTTTATAATTCTTAATTAATATAATTTTTTTTGTATCGAATTTTTTATAAGATATAAATTTCACTTTTCAAATTTTATTTTATTCAAAATTTGTGTCGTATATTGATATATTGGGTTGACAGTTAACGTAGATTACGTAATGTGACAGTTAATTTGTTTACTTTAATTGTCAAATGTTAGAAATGTACGTAGGTATACTGTAAACCAATTTTAAAAGGGAAATTTATTAATATTTTTTTGGTTTTAATGGAGTTGGAACATATGAAAACTGCTGGCTGTAATAAAATATGATGAATAAATTAATAGTCAGTACTGAAAAATGTGTTAAACAACTAAATAAACAAAACGTGAAGAAGAAAGTTTTTCGAAAAAGTTTTTTGTTTTGATTAGTGAGTTCAAAATTTAAGTTGGGATTAAAATTATTTTAAAATTATGATCATTTAAATTAGGTTAGATATAAATGGCATTTTGAGACTGAACTTTTCTTTTAAGTAAATAAACCGTCATAAATTTTATTGAAACAAAGTATTAACTTGTACCACAAAACAAAATAGTGTTGTTACTAGATAGGCAAGGCGTAATCTTAATATGATAAATAAAATATATAGGTTCATCATTAGATTACAGAACAGACCTTTTAAATAAGCTCAATTCATTAAAAAAATGCAATTTATACCGCATGCTGATACTTCTATTTTATTTAAACAATGACGACTTAAATAATATACCTACTGCTAATTAATTCTAAATATAATTAAAAAAAAAAATGTTATCTGTATGTAATTAAATTAAATAGAATGAATTTATAATTAAAAATTATGCACATATTAAAATATAAATAAATATTTATTTTAATACCAAATGAGATTTGTCGTTCAATTAGGATTATAGAATCTGTTATAGCTTCTTTAAGTAAATAAATAATTTTTTACTTAGAATATATAATAGAAATATTCTGATAATCGTTTTTGTACTTTTAAAAATACTTGGGACATAAAATACGATGGAAGCTGTAAATAATTTAATAATAATTATTTATTATTAGATAAAACGTATAATATTATATTTAATATTAATAAACACTGTGGAAAATTAATTTATGATTTTTTTTTGTATTTTCTGGTTCATTTGCAAGTATGTAAATAAATATAAAATAGAAAGTATTTATTTTTTTTTATTTTTGGAACGTTACATTTTAATTCGATTTGCTTTACAATATAAATAACTGATTGCTAAATTCGTTGTTTTTTTTATATTAATTTGAAAAAATAATTGCAAATCAATTACATTTTATTTATTTTAAGTTTTATTTTGGCCTAAGTATGCGCTTTATTTGTCTACATATGTATATATTAATATAAAAAATTACATTTACAAATTGAAAAATCGCCTTTGGAAAATCCTAAAAAGAAAATGTCTGAAAATAATATAAAATTATAAATATTATTTATGTTCTAAATTCAGTAAACCCCATTGTACAGATATCAACGTTTAATAAAAAAATTTTTAATTAAAAAAATAATTTAAAAAACATTAAAAAATTAACTTCTATTAATAAGATTACAAGATTGTCATTCTGTGATAATTTAAAAATAATTTATTTGATAAAAATAAATGAAGTAATTGAAAATTTCCATCATGGCTAAATTTTTGAAAAGTTCAATCGCGATTTGATTATTTTGGTATTGTCAACTTCTACTCTACTTCATAAGTCAAAAATTTTATTATGTTAACATTTATACAGATAAGTTATAACCTTAGATAAGAGTTTAGAAAAATCATTTTTTCTTTTTAGAAATTTTTAATCTAAAATTAGGTATCTATTAAAAGTTTTTCTAATCTTTTAAAAGTTAAAATTTTTTTCAAAAAAATTTAATTTGGAAGTTAACAGATAAAACAATGTATTATCACTTGACTTTTAGGTCAAATATTAAAAAATGGTGTATAAATGTATATATTAATATAAAATTTAGTCGAATATATTCAATTTTCAGTTGATATAAAATTAAAATTAATTAACAGTCTTTGGTTAGTATATATACTGCATCAATTAAGTTTACATATTTTAGTAATGGAATACACTTTATATGTAGGAGCAATTCCGATTAAAAATTATTATTAGTTTTTTTTTTTTAATATAAAATGGAATATTTTTGTTTTAATTAATTGTGGTCGGAACTATTTTTTTTTTTAATATTATTCAATACTATAGAGTGACTCATTTTTTATTGGAATGGAATTTTTAATTGAAAAATTTAAAATTTAATCGTTTTTATCAGTATCAAATTTGGAAACTTTTTTTTAAATGATATCAAAAAATACAATTGAAGTTAAGCATATGTATTGGATATTCGAAATGTATTTAAATTTATGAAAAAAAAACTAAGTACCTATATTTAATATTTATTATCATTTTTTTACGTTCTTTATGATTTTTATATTTATACTAAAAATTTTAATCGCGGTATTTGACCTGATATTTCACTCTTATCTACTTTATAAATTAAAATTGATTAATAATATTTCATTGTTCTATACTCGTACGCTGGTATTGAATTGACAAAGTCGTATATTGTCTGTCCATGTCTGTCCATATATTAAAATACAATTTTAAAAAATTTGAATGATTTCAATTAAAAATATCCCAGAATTGAAATGACGAATAAATTGTTATTACTTATTACTTTAATTTTAAATTATATTTCTTTTTTTTGTGTAAATTAATTTTTGCAAATTAATAGTTGGTAATATTATACTAATAAAATTGATACGTATTATCTATACATGTATATACTTAGTTAAGTATATGTAAATAAATAAATAATTAATTAAATGAGTCATAATTAATAAATTAACTTTTAGTTTTAAAATATTTAATATGAATAAAATAAAAAAACTAAAATTGTAATTAAGCTGTTTAATGAAAAATATTATATCAGTTTTTTTTTTTTATGGCTTTGTATAATTTATTATAAGGGCTAATGGGAGGGAGGGATACAGAAATCTAATAAAAGAATTTTGACAGAATTTTTTTTAAATAAATTTCAACTATTTTTAATTATTATTTCCATTTGGTTCATTTTAAGTTTTATTCAATTTTTGAAAATTAGTTCTAGTTTCGAAATCAGTATTAATTTGGTCGTAATAACGTTGTAATTGACATTGGTAACTGACATTTGTAGCTGACATTTGACATATTGAATAATTAATTGAATTTTTATAAATTAATCAAGATGAGTATTGCATACGATGAGAGTATCGCAAAAATTATGGCTGGTTATTTTGTTAGACTTAAAAGTTAAATTGACGTTTTGTTGTCAACTTGACGTGATGTCAGTTTGCAAAATCATCACTTTTTGCTATTCTATTTTAGTTAAGGTATCTGAAAATACAAAATAAATATAAAAATATAGTATCTTGTTTTGTATTTGGATTTTTGACGTTTAATTCTCAATTGATAAAAACGTGTAGTTCTAAAATTATAAAATGGGAGTGTTACCGTGCTAATTATTTTTTTGTACTTGTGCGTCTTTCAATTTTATTAACTGTTAAAATGAGATTTAAGATTGTCTATCTGATATTTTTTCCGATTCTATATTTAATAAAAAAATGGAATTAAAAAGGTATACAATTCAGCGTAAAAAGTAATAATAATCGTTAACCTCCTTATATATTGTTATTTAGACGGTTTTTATTGAACTCTTATTTATTTTAACAGAAATACAAACATACTGAGATAAGAGAATTAATTAGTGAATGATCTGAACTTTTGTTAACCATGTAATCAAAATCAATGATTGCTTGCAAAAAAATAAAATTATCTAACATTGAACAACAAATAAGTATTGAATTATAAAAAAATAATTAGAATTTTTTTTTTAACATAAATTAATTGTGAAAATTGACGCTAATTAAATTAAGTTAATATTTGCAATATTCTCATATTAAATAGAATTTGAAATTCAAAATCGAAATTATTTTCTATATACACATTTAAATATTTATTAGGAAAACAACAAAACGTGTTTTATACATATATATAATTCAGTACATAAATTATAATATAATATAAGTACCTAGTTAACATTATATTTTGTTATAAATCTTCACTAGCGTTAATTAATATTTTTTTTTTTTTTTTGAAATACAAATTAGTCATTAGTAAATTTTAATCATTTAGTGTCACAATTATATTTATTGGATTTTAAAAAAAAGGTGTTAAATGTTTTTAAGGCATCTTTGTTTTAAATTTAATTTCAATTCAAATTGAAATTGTCTGGATTCATAATTTGATTTGGTTAATTATTTTATTTTGAAAATTATCAATTAATAATATTAATTTGGTGTTTAATATTAAATTTAATTAAAAATTTTGTAGGGTTTTTTCTATTACATAGTATTTAATTATGATATTAATTAATGTTCATTAATTGGAAATGGAAATACTGTGGTGCTTCGTTAAAGTCTGATGGGACATGGAACTGTTAACAAATTTTAATATTTTGAATTATTTTAATATTTGTCTAAGAGATTAAGGGGTTTCAATTAGTTAAAGGAAGACTAAGGGATTTTAATTAGTTAAAGAATTAAATATTTATTATTATAAGAATTATAATAGCTAAAGGAGTTTAATACCAAAAAAAATCTTTATATTTTTCTATCGGAGTTTTCATTTTGTATTAAATTTATTTTATATAAAATTTTATTTAAAATACTTTACAGCGCATTAAAGAATTTCAATGGATTCAAGAAATCAACTAAATAATCCAGTATTCTTTCAAATAAAAGCTGGTGAAATATTAATAACTCATCATAATGTCGAATATTCATTCTTTTGTCTATTTTGTAACAAAACAATTGATGGTGGTTTTGATAGATTTGCTAATCATATAAGGCGTAAACATTTATCAGCAGATGCTTTAGATATTGTGAGAGCAAGAGAACGCAATTCTAGAAAATTAAATAATGAAAATTTTGAAGATTCTTGCACTTTAACTCAGTTTGAAAATAATTCAAAAAATCAGACAATAATCAAAAAAGTTGAGAAAAATATTAAACAAAACAAAATAATTAGATATAAATTGAGACGAATTAAAGGAAGGCTAAGAAAAAAGTATGAATTAGAAAAAAGAATTAAAAAATATTCATGTTGTAAATGCAGACAAAAATTTGCAACATTAGATGAATTATTAAGTCATAAGATCTTACATAAAATAAAGATAAAATTAAATGTAAAAACTCAACAAATATTAAATTTGCCATCCAAATTAAAAAAAAACTACAATAAAACTGTGGATTGCAAGTTAAAAGTTTCTAAAAAACGACGTTCTACAAATTATTTAATATGTAATATATGTTCAAAAGAATTTTGTAAAAGAGATTTACTTGAAATTCATAAAAACTGCCACAAAAGGAAAAGATTACATAAATGTAATATATGTAATAAAACTTTTATTAGTTCAATACAATTGATTTGGCATAAGAAAAGTCATTGGAATCCTTTTAATACTGAAGATTATGAAAAATTAAATCAAATTAGAAATAGTAGTAAAAGAGATGAAAGTACTGTAAAATATCATTCGATTGTATCAAAACCAGCTCGAGAAGAAAAGAAAAGCCATTGGAATCCTTTTAATACTGAAGGTTATGAAAGAATTAATCAAATTAGAGATAAATATAGAAATATCAGTAAATTAGATGAAAGTACTGAAAAATACCATTCAATTGCAACAAAACCATCACCAGATGTCGTTTATTCCTCCACCGAAGATAAGAAAAGTCATTGGAACACTTTTCATACAGAAAATGATGAAAGAATAAATCAAATTAGAAATAAATATAAAAGTATCAGTAAAAGAGATGAAAGTACTAAAAATTTTCATTCAATTGCAACAAAACCATCACCAGATATCGTTTATTCCTCAAATGAACATAAAAAAAGCCATTGGAATCCTTTTAATACTGAAGGTTATGAAAGAATTAATCAAATTAGAGATAAATATAGAAATATCAGTAAATTAGATGAATGTACTGAAAAGTATTATTCAATTGTATCAAAACCATCATCAGATATCGATTATTCGTCCATTGATGAAATGAAATCCGAAAGTGAGACACAAAGTCTAGATTGCACCTATTTTTCCATAAAATATCAACCAAAGAAACAAAGAAAACGTAAAAAACGTAAATTAAGTACAAATCAAACAGAAAATTATTCAGATTTTAATGAATATGCTGAATGTCAAAATGACAGTTTTAAATGTCAAAAATGTGATAAAGTATTTTTATTTAAAACTTCATACGAAAATCACAATTGTAATAACACTAACACTAATGAAGATCAAAAAGCTAATGAAAATAAATTTCAATGTTTAACATGTTTTAAGGAATTTCGAACTGCACGAAAATTAACAGTACATGGTCGAGTACATGAAGATCGATTTTCTAGTGAATGTTCTGACTAAATTTATATGAAAATTTTTTACTCAAATCAATTAAAATTTAATTTAATTTTTCAAAAAAATGTTTATATATATACATATATATAAATAAAAATAATTTTATATCATTAGATATAAATTTTTATCTAACAGTAATTCACCAGAAAAAAACAAATTACGCAATTAGTTATTAAATTCAAGTTAAAAGTAAAAGTAGAGGCTAAAAACAGGCTATTCATACATAGAAGATTGTTATTTAATGGTTTGGAAGAATATATCAAGGAGTCAAGAACATAAAGTCAATGGTATTTTTTCAATAAACTATTGGGAATTTTATATACAGTTAGTAGAATAAGTCATACCAATTCCAGGGTTATCAACCTAGTCATACCAGTAAAATTTGTTAATTTCTTGAATCAAATAAATGTATCAAATCAAAAAAAAGACTGCAGATTCAATTTTTCAAAAAGAGCATCACAGAGATTTAAGTACTTGACGTCATAATTTTAAATAGTTGAATTTTGAATTGTAAAATAATTATAATAATACTTAATTATAATAAGTGTAATTATTATTGTAAAAATAATTCAATTTAAATGAAAATTTATTTCGGTACTGTAATCAAAGCAAAAAATGTTTATTTTCATTTGTAATTAAAAATTTTTTTTTTAAAAGAAAAATTCCAAAATAAAATAAAAAATTTCATTGTTATATTGAATGATCTAAAATTTTAAAAATAATTTCAAAAATTTTTAATAATAGTTGGATTTTTGTTTAAAAATTAAATAATAAGGAAATTTAAAACTATAAAACGGAGTTTTGTATATTATAGTTATGGAGATTATTTTGTAATAATAAAATTGCTTACAAGTTAATTGAAATAATTTTATTTTAATACCCGAGCGAACGTAGTTCTAAGAGTATATTAAATTTTTCAAGACGTTTGCGAGACTGTAGAGGAGACGATATATAGCTATAAGATTCAAGCATATATGGATCGAGTTAGAATTGAAAATTTAGTGAATAAAGCTATGTTTGCCCCTCCACGCAATTATTTAAAAAATATAAAAGCTTCAATTCTGAAATTTTCACAAATTCATTATTTTTACAACAGCTGTTCGAATCTAATTGAACAATGAGGCTAGTCTATAATATAAAATAGGGAAGATCATGATATTCTAATTGTATACCTAATACAGCTATAGATATCTTTAAAAGCTTTACAAATATTAACAATTCCTTTCCCTCAAATAGATGATATTAATCCACATATTATGTTTATGCTGGATATCCTAGAGGTGATGCCGGCTACTGTACTAACTAAATTTGTAATAAAAAATTTCTTGAAGGTCTACTTTATATTATCGGCAAAAACTTGTTTTAAATAAACATAACTTAAATGCATTTAAAAATAAGTAATAAGTACTTATAAATCTTTTAGATCTTGAAAAGAAGAGCTTATTTAAAGTGACTTTAGATGAATCTATAAAGTTATAATTTAATCAGTAGTACATTTGTAACACATTATTTCTATACATTTGTATAAAATATATTTGGTATTACTTTTAAAGATTTTTTGAAATATAGGCAAGATATTAAGTTTGAAGTAAGTATTTAATATGAGTATTAAAGTACTTATTAAAAGTAAGTATTGGAACTTGAATTGTTAAATGGAATTACTGCGGCTTTATTTCGATAATTTAAAAAAAAAAAATTTTATGTCTAATGACATAAACATAAAAAAAGTTTTCATTGAAAATAATTCTTAATAATTTTATTTTTCAGGTATGTTACAACATTTTTAATTAATTTTTTTTTTTGTTTTATAAAAAAAAATTTCTAATTAAGGAAATAGTTATAAAGTTTAATAAATAAAAGTAAGTATAAGGTAAGTGAATAGTTTATAAAAATAATTACATGATTTTTATTATTTTTTTTTTTAACGAAAATAATTTTAAGTTAATTGGGAATTTGGGATACGAAATATTACATTGCATTTTTTTTTAATATATATATATATATATATATATTGCATAAGAATAATTATAATTAAAAGGTAGATAACTATACATATATTGCAATTATTGAGTTTAATTTTAAATTAAAATATTGAAAATAAAAAAAAAAAAAAATTAAATTAAATAAAAATTAAGAAATTCGTTTCAAGATTTATGGATGCCTTATGGTTGGAAAAAAGAAAATGAATTTAATTTGATAAATTTTTTTGGTTTTAATTGTTTGGAATTTTCTGTGTTAATAATTTCCATGATTAGAATTTTAAAAATATTTTTTTATATCAAGATATTTAATAATTGTCTTAAAGCATCAGTTTAAAAGTACTTGAAAAAGAAGATTTTTTTGAATACTATCAAAAATTTATAAAATACCAACTCTATATTATAAGAATATTTCAAAAAATTTAGGTATGCATAATTGATTTATTAGACTTGGAAACGCTTATTACAGCTACAGATATCACTGTATTTGTTCCTGTCACTTAAATAGAATTTATTACCATTTACCAGTTCCATCAGACTGCAAACTTTTATAGGTTATTTTTAAATTACGTTGACAGCTAAACTTATTTGACGTTTGAAATTTTTAAATCATTCACTTTTTTATATAATTATAAAATGATCAAAGTTGTTATTTATTAATTATCAATTGATCAAATATTTACCTATCCTTTTTTTTTAAAATGAATTTAATATTATACCAATAAAAACATTTTACGAAATGAATGTCAAAATCAAATTGTAAGTGACAGCTGCGTCAGTTTTAAATTTTGATTTTTGACAGTTGTAATAATGGCTTAACTAATGTAAATATGCCTTGAGCAAGTATGTAATTAGAATATACATAAAATGTAAAAAGTATTTTTACAAATAAGGATAAACATCTTAATAAGGATAATGGTAACACTAATGTGAATCATATTGTTTTTAAATGTCACAGGTGACAGAACATATTTTAAAGTCAGAATATTGAATTGTCAGACAATAATTGTAAAATATTAAACTTGTTGACATTTTATAAGCTCAATAAAGAAATAAAAATAAAAGTTGTAATTACAATTATTAATTACTAATTAACTAGTGTTGCCAGTTGACATTTGAAATATTCGGATTCAAGAAAAAAAAGTAAAAGTTCTATAGGCTCAATACATATTTAATTGTATTTGGGTGTATATATTCGTTTAAAAACTATTGTGTCAGATAGGTTTAACTGGGTTAACTAAAATATTTCACGTACTATGGTATGATTTAGTTAAAACTAAAAAAACTTTAAGAATTTTTTAAAAACCAACTAATTTTTTTTGAATATTTGATAGAGTTTATATTTTTATGTGATTTTAAATTCTTTTTTAATTATATAATTTAATTATAATCAACGATTTTATGTACCTATAATAATTTAATATAGGTAGTTTTTATAATGGTACAGAAAAAAAAACCTAGTTTGATATTTGAAAAAATTCTCTGATCTTATAAATTTATATTAGTTTGTGATTTATGTATTTTTTTTGTTTTTTTTTTATTTAATTTTGTAATTTATTTCAAAAAATTTTAAAACGTATTATTTAATGTGGAATGAAAATTTCCAAGTATTGAATTCTTATTAAATATAAATATATTTATTATTAAAAATATTTTTTTTTTATAATCTGTGATTTCCCCCATTCATATTATATAGAAAAATATATACTCATAAGTACATACTTATTATATTCTTAGAAATTTAAAATTGATGCAAAAATTATATATAATATAATTTCTGATATTTTGGATTTTTTCTAAGAAATTTGGAAAAATACTTGTATACAGTCTGTCATTTGTGAATGTCATAAAAACTTCAAATTTTTAATAAGAAATTCGAACCGCAACGGGTTAAACTAATGTGCAAAAGTATATTAGTATTGTTGCAATAGAATTAACCGTTTAATAATCTATAGAGTATAAGGTATTCTAGCAAATACGCTTTAGTCTTTAAGTACGCATACTAATAAAATAAAAGAGATATAACTGGTACATAGTAATTGATGGTAATAAAATAACTAATATTAAAAAAAATGAATATTAAATAGCATTAATTAAAAATATATCGATGCTTTTTCGCATCTTAAGTACTTACTTAAAAAAAAATCAATTAACTTCAATTCTAATTTATAATGTTTACTCGCTTAATTATGTATACAGATTTACAGTTGACTACAAAAGTTTGATAACACATGTAGTCAAAACTATATTTGTTTTTAATTCTTAAATTTGCTAATAATATAAATAAAGAAAATTTTTATAATTTTAGTGCTTAATACTTACGAGTGTACAAGAATTGAATTTTGTAATTTATTAAGTACCGAATTTGTAATTTGATAAACAAGGAACTTTGTGCTCTTTATACCCGTATGACTATATAGTCAAAGGGTATAATAAATTTGCCATTACGTTTGTGACGCAGAGAAGGAGGGTGGGTAGATATAGACTCAAGTGTATGGATCGGATCAGAATCGAAAAAAAAATCGATTTAGCTATGTATGTCCGTCCGTCCGTCCGTCCGTCTGTCCGTCCGTCCGTCCGTCCGCACGATAACTCAAAAACTAAAGGAGCTAGGATCTTGAAATTTTCGCAAATTCGTTTTTTTGCAATAGCCGTCATCGCTATTTAAATCCAGCCATTTTGGTCCATGGGTTCGGGTGGTTGCCATACAACTTCTATTTTTATATGAGTATTTCTCAGTACCTATTACAGCTACGTGTCTGAAATTTTGGCAATAGTAGTTTAGTTTTATGGCCAAAGTTTCTGCAAAATTTGGTTGGTCTGTTGCAGTGAGTTCGAGTAGCTGCCATACAACTCCTTCTTTTATATGAGCATTACTCGATCCCTATTAAAGCTGGGTGTCTGAAATTTTGCCAAAAATAGTTAAGTGTGATGGCCAAAGTTACTGCAAAATTTTGTTGGTCTACTGCAAAGGGTTCGAGTAGCTGCCATACAACTCCTTCTTTTATATGAGCATTACTCGATCCCTATTAAAGCTGCATGTCTGAAATTTTGCCAAAAATAGTTTAGTGTAATGGCAAAAGTTACTGCAAAATTTGGTTGGTCTACTGCAGAGGGTTCGAGTAGCTGCCATACAACTCCTTCTTTTGTATGAGCATTACACTACACCTAATAAAGCTGATATTTTTGAAACTTTGCCAAATATAGTCGTAATTAATGTTTATATTAATAATGATATAATGTTTATATAACGGTCATACGGGTATCCCAGAGTTGACACAGTCTACTCTACTACACTCTTCCTCGTTTTTTTTTTGAGTTGTTTTTACATTTTGCATACTACTATAAATTTTTCAGTTCGATAATATTTAAAAAAAATTAATAAAAAATTTATATATTTAGATTTTTATTAGTTTTCAAGATTGTTTAGACGTTAATTTATTTGTTTTATTAATAGATTACTGAATATTAAAAAAAAAAAAGCAAAAGTAGGTAAAGCGTTTTTTAAATTTAATTTTGCATATTCCATATGCTTAAACTTTAAAAAGATGATTTAGATTTTGTTGTTTATGCATTAAACTAACTAGCAATTAAATAAAGTTAAATATAAATATGTTAATTTTGGTTTAGAAATATTTTTTAAAGTAATCGTCATGTTTATAGTTACGAACTTTAATAAAACATTTTAGCTAAATTCTTAAAATGTTTAAACATTCTGTTATTTTGGCACTATAATTTTTTTAAAATTGGGTCGGAACTAAATTTTGACGCCAAGACCTAAATAAGTAATTGACATTTAAGGTATCATTCAATGCAGAGGTATAAGTTTGAAATCATTTCTAGTGGTTGCATACGAATGACTTGAATGAATGAATGAATTTAGCTAAATGTTAATGACTTTTAATTACTTTAAAATTTATATTTTTGGTAAGACAATTACTTTTATTTTGTTCCAAACTTGTTGGTTCACAAATCAGACTTCCCAATTTTGTAATAAACTTGATGTTGCAAATTTCTAAGTAAGATTCTTTAATTGTTGCAAATTAATAAGTAAGATTCATGTTTATTTTTGAACTATTGATTTTTTTTTCCGTAATTTAACCTCCGGTTGTCAAATAAAAATTAACATAGATTAAATATACTTATACTTAAAAAAAATTAAAATCAAGAAATTATAAAGTTAACAAATTAAAATAACAAAATACAAAAGAATGTTTATCAACATTAAATATGATTACATAATTTTAGGCGTATAAAACTTAATTTTTTTTATTGTATGTACTTAGTTACAATTTCATTTGGGTCAAGTACTCGTGTTATTTTTATTTACTTCGTTTTTTAAAAACAAAAGACTACTACAAAATAATATGATCTTATATGATTTTCTTCAAAATTAGTTCTAATTTAGAAACTCTCAGCTTTGTTTTAAACACAGGTAGAATTTTAATATTTAAAATGGTGTTATAATTTATTTTATGACAGGTTTATTTTAATTTTCTTAAAATTTAAGCATTTTTTTTTTTGTAAATATTTAAATTATTTAAAAAAAAATTAAAAAAACGTGCAAAATTAAGAAAAAAAATGCTTTATTACAGATAACAGTAAATTTAAGATAATTTTAAATAATGTTAAATACAAATATGTACCTTTATATTGTAGTATTTTGTTTTTTAAGTCGTAAAAAGTTTGAGTTGTAAAAATTGAAGTTTACAAAATCTTATCCAAAAATATTAAATAAATACTATATAATATATGTACTTATATATTTAAATTATTTTAAATCGTTTGTTATTTGTGCTAATAGTTCAACTGTTAGGCTAATAAGCCTGTATACCATATAGGTGGGAACAGGGTGTCATATTATACTCGTGTTTTTTGAATTGATCTAAATGAATTCCACACACAATTTAAACATGAGATAGTACTAGGCCTTATAACATGTAGAAACGTCTAATACAATGTTCACACTAAGAATTAGAACCAGGTTCTTCGAAGAAAGCAGGTTTATGTGTGGTTTTTAACAAGGTTTTTCATATTTAAAATTGCTGTCAAAATGAACCAGAATATTGAAAGTCCTAGTTAAGTTTAAGGGTTATAACTAGGTTTTTGAATAAAATTTTTTGATATTTTCGATTATTATTGGAATTTTTTTATAAAATGTCATCGAAATTATTATAAAAAAAAAATTTTTTCCTTGTTTATTTTTAATTTATTTTATTTACAGTCAATTTTGTTTATTTACTCTAAAAAAATATTGCTGTCATGGAAACGTCAAATAATACTAGGTTCATGAATAACGATAGTCTGAACGGTTTATTTTAAAACTAGGCTTTTTAGTAGGTTTTTTGCGTAGTGTGAACATGATATAAGATTTTCAATATATACAATTCTGTTTTTTTTATATTGTAATATTTTGTATTTGAGTTATATGGTATTCTGTATCTGTGAGTTATATTATTCAATTAAATTTTTTGTTTATATTTTGCATTTGTTTATATTGATTTATTATTGTTTTTTTATTAAAGATATATAATTATTAATTATTGATATAATAAAAAATATCGAATAGCAATGGTAGCTGAGTCGAGTCGAAAACCAGAAAAGTTTTTTTCACTTTTACTGGGATTCGAACCCGGGTCTTTCGCTTCAAAGGTCAGTAATCTAACCACTGCCACACCCAGTTGTTACTTAATTTTTAGTGCTTCCGTTGAATATATAAAATTTAAGAATAAAGAATATTTTAAAGAGTTTTAAAACTTAATTTAATTTAACTTGCTTGATAGCTTATTAGAGGTTCAAGTTGGGAGTTAAATTAATTTTAATTACTAAGGTAATTAATTGTATTTTCTGAGATTTTAATGATAAATTTTTATTGTTCTTATTAATGCAATGCTTTTAATTTTCATGAAAAATCTAAAAATATTTCTTAAATATTTTTAAGTCTGTAATATTTTCTTAGCTCATATATAATAACATGCAAAATGCATTATATATTCTACTACATGACTATACTTTGTTGAAATTTAAAAAAAATATTTTTTTACCTGCTCAAATATTTTTTTCATTAAAAGAAAAATAATTAATGAGTCATTTTAATTTTTAAAGTTTAATATATCTTCACAATAAATGTATAAGATAGCTATACTAATTTAATAATAATAAATACATATAATAATTAAAATATATATATATATATATAAATAAATATATTTAATTAAAAAAAAAAAATTTGTGAATCACCTTCGCAAAAAAATTTTAAATCTGGTTTTTTTTAGAAATAACTTGTATCTTAAAGTAGCTATAACCAATTCAGATTACAGTGATAACTTATAAGACATAAGAAATAATATAAACATCTTACATAGATAACCTATTTGATAACATGATATAATATATAAGTATTTACAAAAATAAATAAAAACAAAAAGGCAACACGACGATTAAATCTTGAGTTATATTATCAGGTTATTGAGTTTAGTTGGATTACCAACAAAACTCAACAACCTGATAATTTATTTTTTTTATAGATTAAATTATAGATATTTATTTAAACGTTTTTCAATTTCACTGTTTTGCTATTTAGGTATTTTAAGTTTAAATATTTGTTTAAGATATGTACTTCTAATTCTATATCTGCGTTTACATAATGTTTATTACGATTGCAATATCCATCCACTATACCTATCAAATGTAAACCTGTGTCATATCTCATAGACAGCGTTGTCGCCAGCACTGGTAAAGAATAACCTAAGACAAAGTTGTCTGAACAATTTAATTTTGAAAATCATATTTTTAAAGTCAAAAAAATCAAAAAATAAACAAAAGTAAAGTAGTTGTAGTAGTAGTAGTTTTTTTTAAAGAATGAGCGTTATAGCTGAACTATTTAACTAAATGCGCTAAATATACGTTAATGTATTTTAATACTCTACGATGTTTAGAAGTTCTCAGAATTTATCTTTTGGGAACCTTAAAAGTTGCCTTCAAGGTACAACAAAACTGTTGAAATATTAGTTTCAATATCAAAAGAACTTCTTCGGAATATAAACGATTCAACCCTACTCTTTTCTTATTTATCATTTTTTTTAATATGTTTTTTTTAAAGCTTCATTATTTTTAATAATAAAATAGCGCTAATATATTTCCTTCATTTCTCGTTAATTTTTTTAATTTGACTGTCGCCAAGTGTCAAAACAATATTTTATTCTCAATTGACATTTAAAATTAGTGATAGAGACAGTATATGTAAACACCAGGTTATTCTAATTTTTAATATCAATCTTTAATTTTATTATTAAAATTTTCACAAAAATATTTTTAATTATCAAAAAAAAAAAAAACAACCAAATCACCATAGTGACATAATTTCAATACACCATTGTTAAAGTTCTATATAGTAGGTTAGGTTGTTACATACAACATTTTTTCTTTATTCTTTATACAAGTGCATGTGTAATTTTTTCCAACCCAAATTGTTTTCCATATTACCAACTTATATATATTTAATATAGATTAAAACTTTAACTGTCAATAAGATTAAATAAATATTAAATTAAAAAAAAAAAAAACCAAATTTAAGTATTAACAAATTTTTTAATTTGTCTGTATTTGTATTGTAAAAATCTTACGTTAAACAAGATTTAAAATTTGAAAAAAAGATATTTTCTCACCCCTTCTGCTACAAATTTATTATTGCAAAAATAAATAAAAAAAAAAATAAAACAAAAATAAACTTAATGTAAAAATTCACTAGAAAAATTAAACTAGTATAACTTCATTCCATATTTTTTAATTTGTTTTTTTTTTTTTTTTTTTAACTCTATTTACTATACAATACAACTACAGTCTACAATATAAGTTTACCTTCATAATAATATTTCTATTAAAACTCCCACTGTACTTTTTTTTTTTTAATAAACATGGAATGTTGTTATTTTTTGAATATTGTGAATTGAAGAAAAAAGTACAAAATAATAATAAAAAAATAGTAAAATAACTTTTTTTTTTTTATTTGTTATTGTTTTTTTTTTTTCAAGTTACCCGGCAACGCGGTTTTTATTGTTATTTTTTTTTTTATTATTTGTAAAAATTCATTCACGAAATCGCAATTTTTATCTTTAGCTTTTTTTTTTTTTGTATTTCGCTAAATCGCTATTTATTTTATTTGGTTGTAGTTTTTTTTTTTTTTTATTTTTTTTACGTGTATTTTGTTTTTGTTGTTATTATTATTTTATTGTTTACATTTTTATTGTATGTATCTCTAGGTATGTATTGTAGGTACATCCATAAAAAAAAATAGTGTACATATTTACATTGTATTTTAATAAGTACAGTATTTTATAAAATTATTGTGACTTTCACTCCTCTGATTGAATGGGTAAAATACTGGTAATTGAGGATAAAATATATGTAATCATGACATAAAAATAAAATGAAAGCTTCCGTTTAAAATGTATATATATATATATATATATATTCAATTGTCTTTTTTTTTTTAAAAAGATTAAATAACAGTTTTTTATTTTTCCGATTGACATTTTTATATTGTACCTACATTTGTATTTTTTTGTCATATACTTTTTAAGAATTTCATCACGTAATTACAATTTACGATATCAAAATTCATATTAAAAATAATATTTTAATTCTTTGAAATAAAATACAAAAAAAAAAAAAAAACTAATTTCACTAAATTATATTTTTATTGAATAACTAAATATGTAATTAAATTACTTATGACATTTTTTTATTTTTTGATTGTTTTAACGTCATCATTAACATTGACAAAATATCATGAAATTGTGATTTAATTATTAAATGGACGAAAGCTTTAAATTGTATTGTATTGCAATCAATTGTATTGTATTATTTATATTATATATAATATTAATCAAATCCAAAAATTTTTTGAAAAGGTTATGTAACAGATGTATGCGTGTTTTGCATTTTACTTAAATTTGGGGAGGAGTAGTTATATTTTAGTATTAATTTAATACAGGCCTTGATACGTGATAAGAAGATAATAAATACTGTATAAGAAACTGATTTTACACGAAGTCTTTTGGGAAATGGGAGTTTTGCATAAGAGATTGATTTTAAAATCTTGTAAAATTTTTGTGACTAGCCCTAAAATCAAAAACAGATTTAGAATATGTCCGCTAATTTATGTGCAAATATTTTCATGTCATGGCCTGATAAAAAATTGTAAAATCTGTTTGAAAATAATTGAATCGATAATTTTTGAAATTTTGAGTTGTTGTGGGATCTTATAGTTTGTCAGAAATATATGTTATATTTATTGTTATCAGTATAATAAATGAACAAAATGAGTTTGGAGTAATTTTTATTCTATATTCTAGTTACAATTAAGGCGATATAGACCATGATTACATAAGACACGTAGAAAAAACATTAGGTTTTTTATTTTTTACCAATGGTAATAATATCGTTTTCCGCATTTTAAAACTTTTGTCATTACAGTTTCCTCTCATTTGAAACTCTCAAGGGATCACGGAAAATTTTTCCAAACGGAGGGATTTTAAAAAAAAGGAGGTTTATAAAACATTAGAAAAACAGAATTATATAAAAAAATGTTATATATTATAACGAGGATCGAACTCAGATCTGCTTATACTTGAAACCACTTCGCTAACCACTGCACCATACAATTCTAATAAATTTATGGTCAGATTTCTAATATAAATGTATCAGAGTGACATAATGAAAAATAAAGCCATAGACATAGGCAAGTTCATATAAAAGTATATAATAATATATAAATTCATTTTCATAAGATCCACTTTGTCGTAAATCGATACTCTAATTGAAATTTCAATTTCAGATATAAAGTATTGCAGATGCTAAGTTAATTTTCAATATAAATCAATTGCAAGGTACAAGGGTTTAAGAAGAAATTACTAATATGAAGTGGTAGCTACAGAGGAGGGCTTTTACTGTATTTTTTTTCATAAAATTGTTTTGTTTGCAAAAGCTAACGAATGGTATCATCTATCTAGGTTCTAGAGTATATTTTTTATTTTTAATATGAAAAACAAATTAATAATCCTTACCTAGTAACTTATTATTTTAAAGATGTAGTAGAAGTATTTTTAGCATATACTATTGAGTAGGTCAAACAGTACTTAAAAATTTCATCTCTCAGTTAACAACAGTTCAGATATTTTGATTAATTTAGACCAATAATTCGTTCTAATTGTTTTTTCAAATACTGTATTTTATAAAAAAAAAAAAAGCAAAAAATGATTAAAAATAAATAGAAAATCAGTCGCACCTTTATTTTCATTTCTAATTTTGACTTGATCGAAAATATCTATACACTGTCTGTAACATTTGTTGGTGTATATTTGTGTGCGTATAAAAACCGCAATAATTGAATAAATGGTTTTTATTTTTGTTATATGTTTACTTTCAAAACCTAAATTTTGTATCTTTTATTAAAAGGTGGATTATTTACCTGAAATCTAGGGCTGAGACAATCGTTTTAAAAAAATTTTTTTTTCCATTTAATTTTTATTTTTTTCTAAATTTTCTTTTTATGTGCATTTTTATTTTGTTTTTTTTTTTTTTTTTTATTTACAAAAACTTAATAACGCTATGAGCAACAAAAAAAATAGAATTTTATTAAATTCCATTTTGTTGTTATTTAAGAACTTGTAAAAATGAAAAATAAATGGAAAAATACGAAATAATAGTAAAATTGCAAAATATACCTGTATCTATTTGAAGAAAAAATCGAATCAAATATTAAAAATACAGTGGTGAAATATATCTAGTTAAGTTGGGTTCGATATTGGAGAATTATTCTGAAGTTTTTCTGAAATTTGTAGGTTTCCAGGTTTTAGCTTCTAATTTAGGCTTTAGCTTAATTTTAAATTGGAAGATATGCTAGAATTTTATTTTTAAATTCAAATTTTAAAACATTTACATAAGAGATTGAGAGTAAATTTATATATATATATATATATATATACAGAGAAGAAAACCAACATAAGAGTTTAAAATCAAAATGCATAAAAGTTACAAAATTGTATATTTATTATTATATAAAACTCGGATGTGTGGCAATGTGATCTAAAAGATAAGTTATCATAAATTTATTAGTCCCCTACCGTATCCATTGTAATCAGAGAATGGAGTATATCTTGAAAGTAATATTATTTATTTCATTTACATACAGTTTATATTTTACTGTAAATATTTGGTAACCAAGGTGATTTTGTTAAGAAAAATTATTTTTCAATTTTGACTTGTACAAGATGACTTAAATTGTTCACAGTTAATACATCAAACCAGAGATTAGGGATTAAATAATGAAACAACCCTGTGTTTGTTGTCAGAACTTTCAATTGGTATTTTAAAAAACAATCACAATATAAGCCCTGCTTTAGTAATAATGTAAGAAAAACAGATAAGTAAAAAGAAGAGGTTAAAACATGAAGGGAAGTATTTATTGTAAATTATGAATAGAATAAAAACTAAATAAAACATAAGTTTAGTAGTAAGCCAATTTGAAATAATTTTATTGAAAATGGAATAAAAGAAAATTCTTATTATGAATTTTCATAATTTTTCTTATAAATAATGATAATAAATATCTGTAAAATTAGGGCAGAATGAAAATAAAAAATTAATTATTTTAATATCGTTGTTTTAATTACTAAAAGTTATTGAATTAATTAAATATTTTTATTTAAAAAAAAAAAAACAATGATAAATTTTCCTCACCCTTCCATTAATTTATTAGGTAATATAAAATACCTCAATTAATTAATATTCCAGATTAAACCATTTAATAATGACAATATACTCCGTAACTCTAAGACTAACTATTATATTGATTTCTCAAATTTATTTAGTTTGTTGGAACCTCTTATGTTTTTTCTTAAACACATTTTTGTGAACTGAGATTAATTCTAATAAATATCGTATTTATTTAAATCCAGAATTGCTTTTTTTAAGAAATAATCAAACCTTACTAGTAGATGAACAGTTGAAATGCAAAAAAGACGAGCTATAGGATTTATAAAAATCTAATATCCACTATTCGAAATTAAAAAAAATTTGATATTAACTAATCTGAACTTTCATTTTAAAAGTGTTAAAAATTGCTTAAATATTCTATTTAATATGTTTAAATAATCTAAATTTTTTATTTAAACATATTCTAATTTTTCCATTATTATTTATTTGGGACGAATTTTATCACAAAAGAAAACTGAAAAATTGGGTGTTAATTTTAAACCGACTATTAACAAATTCTTAAAATTTTTTTTTATGTAGAACAAAATAAACTTTAAATGTAACGTATGGTTTATTTGCTAAATTTTAATAGAAAACAAAAAATGGAGAAATTAACTTTTCGCAAAAAGATTATAAAAAACACGCAAGTCAAATATCAAAAATTTAGTAGACAAAGTTAAGACAATTTTTTTTTTTTTTTTTAAGTAACTTTAATAAATTACTTTTATTCTATACTATTAAAAAAAACTTTACTTCTATTAATTTTAAATACAAATGATAGTTATCAAATCGTTATGGGAAATAGTCATGCATGCACATATAGTTATAGAAGAATTGTTGAATTTTTCAAAACAATTCCATTTTAATATTGTGTATGTGAGTCATAACTATAAGTTGAAATTTGTTTTAAATATTTTTTGAATTTAAATGAATTTTTGCTTTTAATATTGAGTTATTATTGTTATATTTCTATCTTTCTAAAAACATCCCCCACTGTTGCTAAAATAATGGGATAAGCACTCAACTTGCTTATCATCATAAATGAGAAATCCAGAAGGTATATGTTGATTTCTCTCTTGAATTTTTCTAAATAAGTATTGGGAAACACATGTATTCCACAATTTTCAGTTGTGACTTATAAAAGAGTTCCTATATTTCAAAAGTACTATTTAGTTCGAAAAAGCTGTACAGTATATGAATGAGAACGAAATTTTTTATATTATTTTTTTTTATATTTTCTATATTATTTATTTTTGATATAAATTTTAAATGAACTATTAAAAATGATTATCTGTTTTCCATAAACCAAAGAATTAAAGATCATTTAAGTAATCCTAAGACTCTGAGGGTCATTTAGATTAGTTAGAGTTACTTAAAAGCCATTAGTAATTTCTTTATTTTCAATTAAGCTAAAAATCTTCTCGATTACATAACCTTAAAAAAAACTTTCCAAGTTTTTTAATTGATGATAAACATTGGCTAAATTTTTTTTGTGCACTGATTTCAGTTAAAATGGCACCTCACTTATTTTAATTTTAATGTCCTTTACGTGTTGAAATACATGCTAAAATATATATTGAAAATGTGATAAAAAAAAATAAGTTATCAGTAGTTAAAAAATATAAGTGTATACAGCAATGATTTTATACAGTTATGAAAATTTTAATGCGACAGATGAATGACAGTCAATATAATATCAAAATGATTAATGTATCAAAAGTTCCATTAATGTTACATAATAAAAGTTGATAGAAACATGTATACAGACTTGTATTAAAGAATTGAGACACCTTATGATTGGATAATTAAAAAAAAAATTTTTTTATATCTTATATAAGTAAACAACTTTTATATCTTTTTATATATAATTAATATAAGAAGAGTGATACTCATACATATATATATATATATTATATATGTTATCAAATAATCGTGTTCTTGTAGTGCTGAGAATGTCGCTTTAATACAGCTGAATTGTCAGTAATTCATTTATCCTTAATTTTGTTAAACTAGTTTGAAGTTAGTAGAAAATTATCGAAAAAAAAAATAATGACAAAACAGTTAGATTATATCTACAATGGATTGTGTAAGGTACCTATAACTGTTGTATGTACTATTCTATAAAAAATTGAAAATTTTTATTTCCTTTTCCTCGTTCATTTCATTAATTTTTAATAATTTAAATTTTTCTTTTATTTTTCAAATTTTTTTTTCTGGTGACAGTTAAAGAAATTTAAATTGTCTTGTTTTAAATTTAATATAATAATAAAACAAAATGACATTCTGTTATTGATATTAACAATTATATTTTCTATTATTGATAATTCAATTGGTGACCCCGAAAAGTATGCAATCTAATTAAAGAATGAAGGATATAATAAGGAAACGAGAAATATATAAAAATAAAACTGAAAAATAAAGGTTTTATTTTTATTTTTAAAAAAATGTACTAGGTTATGTTTTGGATATTAGTTCTAATTGTTATCTTGTAAAGGAAATGAATAATATTAAAAGTTTTATCTTCAGAAAACGATAAATTTAAGGAAGAAAATAAGTTTCTATAAAAGAAGTTTCAAATTGACATGCTTGATGTTTCTATAAAAGAAATTTCAAACTTTGCTAATGAAAATGGGGTCAATATGGTAGCGCCTTAGAAGAATTGTTTTCTTATCGTTCAGAGATATTATTATATGTGAAACCATAAATTTATATCTAATGGTGCCTTTATGTTGGACCTGTGATAAGTGATAAGAGCATCAATAAAACCATAGCTAGAAAACTATATACATAATTTAAATAGAGGTGTTTATATTGGAGAATCCCTTTGGCCTTCAACAAATAATATAAATTTTCTACACCATTTTTTATCGACATTTTTTCATTTTAGCTCCAATATAAACGCATCCTAAGAAATAATATTACAAGTACTAGGGCAAATAAATTTGTACACTTTTATAGAAGAAAAAAATTGCTTAAAGTATAGTTAGCTTTAAATCCTGATTATGCATTACTGAAATTTCGTAAAATTAATTAAATAATTTTGTACAGTAAGTCTCTAAGTGGCTCTCTTTTTATACCTAAGAAGATTATTTATATCCACTTAAAAAAGTACTGAAAATGTGCTGAAAAGAATTAATTCCATTCAAGAGTGAAAAATGCCAGAAAGGGAAGCAGAAGAAATTTCAATGTATTATTGCAAAAATGATGAATTTTTTTTTCCAACATTCCTATTAATTTCAATACTTGCATTCAGTAGTACCGAAGTATTTCTAAAGTATTTCTCGGTTATCATGGTAGAGATATATTTTTAAATAAAAATGTGAATTATTTGAATCTGTATCTACAGATTAGGAAACAACTTTCATAGTCTATAAATTCATGACGTTCAATCTCTTAATTGGGGTTTTATTCCAGCTATAAAGTAAAAGAACAGATATTAGTAATGAACAAAATTATTAAAAAATTAAAGAGTTTTACCTCTTATTCATTTTTGGGCATTTCATTGAACCTCTTTATAATTATAATTGATTATTCATATATAAAATAAAATTGGCACACACAATTTGAATGAGAAGAGAATGTTAACCAATGTCTAATTTGTTATGCAAAACTATAGTTTAAGTTAACTTATTGATTATACGTCGACACAGTATGTAAAATATTAAAAGAAAATTCTTAATAAATAAATTGTTAAATTTTTTTTATATATTATTTTAATATTATAATTTTATTAGCTTCGCTTCTTCTACTTCTTCTTCTTTTATACCACATAACAAAAATATTGTACATTATATTCTGACTAGTATAATAATAATTATTATTATTGTGTGAATTGATTATATATACAAATACACGTCAAAGTAAAAAATGTGTCTAAAATATCAATATGTTATAATATTGATATTCAGACACTGTATCTACCGTTATAATAACAAAGTCACGGAAACTAAATAATAAAAATAAAAATAAAAAAAAAAAATCCAGTATTGAATAAAATTCATCCTAAATATTCTGACACTGTGTTTAGTTTAATGAACTAAAAATATAAAAATTAATAAAAATTTATGGTATGTAATAATGCATGCATGTATACAATATGTATTTACATATACAAAAGCATATAAGCATATAATAAAAGTAAAAATATTTATCCTTGATCCTAATTCACTTTCATTTAATTTTTTTTTTTTTTGTTTTTTTTTTTTGTATAGGTCGTCATTATGTCAAACACGTGTTTTGTAATTTTTAGCTTTTGTTATTTGGTGTTTGTTGTTTTCCTTGTGATTTTTGTATGGTATGACAGACTTAACAGTATTATTTGATTTGTAACAATTATAATATCGTGTTATTATTAACTGTGCCAATTTGGCAGGTTTGTTTTTGGTGGTTGTTGTTATTTAAGATTTCGATGAATTTTTTAGGTAAAAGGCAAGACAAGTTGTTAATTATATTCTGTGGTAGAATATTAAGATTAAGATTGGGTTAGTATTTAATTAAAGTTAGTATGATTAAGTTTGAATATTCGATTAAAACTTAAATCTCAATCTTAGTCTGTGTTTAAAACTAATTTCAGTTGAAAGTGTAGGTATACACAGAGGATGCCTTAGCTTAACAGAACTGCAAATAAAAATAAATACAAATAAATTTTGAGTAATATTGTTATAATTTTATATTATACTTTTCTTTCTTTCTTACTCCTTTAAGGAATATAGGACATTCCCTGATCCGTTGATTAACCAGCTGTAAAGCTATTGTGTACTAGTATGAATATACATAAATGCTAAATTTTGTGCGCCATCTATTATCATACACAAGTGTTATATAATCTTATTTTATATTATGATATAAACTTTTACGATATAATTATACAATTTTACGATATTTTTTTATTTGACATGATCGCGATTTAAATCCGAGACCTTTGACTTGAACCACTGGTCAAATGAACTCGACAGCTTTCCCCACTACGCCAAGGGTCAGATAAATTTATATTATATATATAATAATTTGTTTTTGCTTTTTATATAGTAAAAACTACATAGAACTGTAAAACTCTCTTAGCACTCAAGTGATCCTAGAGTCATCTAGACCATTGTTTCCGCACAAAAGAGTTTGCCAAGATAAACATTTTTTTTCCATGATACATTGCAGAATGCCATATTGCTGACTTTTATACTAAAAATTTATAAAAGATCCGTATCACATGTAGTAGTTCTTGATTTTTTTGAAACTTCAGTAGCTTAGAGCATTTGTCAGAATCTTTAAATAAATTCAAATTTGCTGAACAATTTAAACAATATTTGAATTTCCATTGGAAAAATTCTAGAAGAGTTAATTTCAGTTTCTAAAAATAAAATATTTCAGGAAAAAAAAAAAACTCAAATATTTTTTTTATTACATTAATAAATGTAAATAAATTACAAAACAACAGTGATTCTGTGTTATTCAAAGAATGCTCGTTATCAGGTATTGTACCCAAAAAAAAATTATCTTTTTGTTATAATTTTTTTTTTTTGTTTATAATTCAAAGCAATCCTGTATGGTACCTATACAAATTCATCTCTGTATACCAGACTCCATAATATTTGTATAATAAAATATTTATATTCATATTTTGTTCACTTTCGCTTTTTTTTTCGCTTGTTCAAATAAATGTCAGCACTGGTGGTTTAATTTTTTTATGATTTAGATCTTTTTACATTTGAACATTTTTTCTTTTATGAGCTGCGGGAGATTTTTAAAATGGTGTTCATTTGAGATACAATTTAAAAAATCAAAGTAAAGGTAATGAAATAAATGAAACAATATAATAAAAAGGGGGTTGGGGGGTCTGTAAATTTTTACAAGAAAAAAAAATAAAGCGAAAAATTAGATTGTGTTTTCCATGTTATTTTGACAGGTGTAACCGTTTTTTACTTTTCCCTGTACATTTTAATATGTAATTTTTAGTTTTTTGATGTCGAACTGAGAATTGTATGGAGAAATTAGAATTGAATGAAAATATTGTTCAAATTTTTTTTTTTTTATTTTAGGGAATTTTTCGATTTTTTTTATTTAATTCCCTTTTAATGGGTAATAATTTTTAATATTAAATAAGATAATTTGTAAGAATAAATTACTTTTTTTGTTAGTTTTAATTTAAATTAATTGCTTGTTTATTTTGCAATTTGTTTTTTATTTCATCTCAGTAATATTTTGATTAAAATTTAAAATTTTTTTTTTATTCTAAGTTTGTTTTGAAAATATTGTATAAAAATTTAAACTTGTGGATTGTGGTGATTCTAAAACTTTGTAAATGGCAATCCCTTTCGATTCAGAAAAAATCGTTAGTTTGAAAAAAATGTCTAATACTGAAAAGGGGTACGCTTTTGACATTTGAATTTCAAAAGAGAAGAAATTGCAGGAATATTTCCAACTCCTAAGGGAAAAGGAGTAAATAAATTAAAATATTTTTTAGAAATAAATAAAATGTATGTGAAGATTTTTTATATAAAAATTCAAAATAAGTAGGTATGGATTTATCTGGGCATAGTATGGATTATTATGACAGTGGTTATATAGTCAATTATATTGTCAGAATACTGAGTCAGTCAAGCACTTGACAAATTATAATTAAATGAGCGATTAAATATTTAATAAAATTAACTTAATTAAAAGTTTTTTTTTTTAATTAGAAGTCACTTGTGGAATATACTTTACTTATTTAAGTAATCGTAATACTTAAATTTTGGCGAAGCACTTACGTCTCGCAAAACAGTCAAAAGTCCACGGAATTATGTCTCAAAATGAGTTGGCCAAAAGTCTCCGGAGACTTAGGATTTTATAAACTGAATTATTCAAAATATAAGACGAAATACTTAAAAAAGTATTTTCAGTATTTAAACAATTAATTATTTTTAAAAATTATAAAAATATAACCCAAAAAAAAAAAAAAATAAATTTAAGATTAAAACTGGGTATTTCCCCTTTTCTCAAAACTCAGGTTTGGAACTAACTCAAAATTCGCTTCTCATTTAAAATTTTGCATACACGAATTCTGAAAAATGGGTCAACTTTCAACTTCATTGTACTTCAAACTTTAGTATGCTTCGTAATATAGACAAATTTAGACAATATCATATACTTATTATTTAGCAGCTATTATTTAATTATATTTTGATATTATCAGACTTTTACAGAATAAAAAAATATTGCAACTTTCAAAATATAGTTCAAAACTTAATCGAAAGTTTGAAAATTAAGTGGATAATAAGTCGTATTTTAGGAAATTTTTAGTCCACTCCTCGTAAGTCATCCTTTTTTTGTCACCTCGTCATATAATTTATTACAAATAAAAAATAGGAATATATTTTTACTTCTAATTTCAAAAATTTTCCACAAGGTTAAGGTTAATTTTTAATTTAATAATTCTGTACGTTTTTTTTTTAGATTTCAATTAACTTTTGTACCATTGAGCAATTGTACCTTTGAGTAATTTAAAAAAAAAAACTGGTTTTAAATTTAATAGAACAATTGTTTGAACAAAATTTTAAAATTTAATAATAAAAAATAATATTCATGATGACGTATACGAACAAATTTAAATAAATTATACCTAGGTACATAATTTCAATAGATACGTAATAATAATTTAAAATTTAATTCACCTATAAAATTATGATCGTTAAAAAACCGTATAATAGGGTATCATCAACCTTGTCTGACTAAATTGTTTTTTTTTTCCATTCTATATATTATTATGATACATTACTACCTACCTATTGCAAAAAAATGTTTCTGTCTGAAACAAAATTAAAACACTTTATCATAAAATCAAAAAGTCGTGCAAAATCAATGTAAAATAATTTAAATGTGCGTATTAATGTACAGTTGCCAACTTTATTTTAAAAGAAGTTTATAAACAGATCTGAGATCTTAATAAATCAGAGTTGTAATAAGGTCAATGTTCGACTTACATATTGTTTCCATTCAAAGTTCAAGTTCTAGGATTGATACAATGCATACACAAACTAAGCGAACTCAAACTTGAGTGACCTCAACTCAAATGATGAGTGGACTTAAAAATTTTGAATTAAGTGTGAGTTGAGCACGACTCCAATCGACTAAAATTATAGAATTTTTTTTTAAATTTGCATATTAACTACATACATTCTACATACTAACTTAGACTTAATAATTATATAGACGAACGGTTTCATATAAAAATTTCAAGTTATTTTTAGTAAGTCTGTACATTTTTGGAGCCAGATTAAATATTTTAGAAAAGTTTAGATTATTTAAAGGCATTATAAAACTGGAATTTCTATTTTTTCACTTTTAATAATCTAATTATTAAATATATAATTATTTAATCTATGATACTAATCTATTATAATTCTTAAAATATGTACTACAGAGAATCAAAAAGCGTTTCAATATTTTTGACCGAAACTGTGTAACAAATAGTCAATTTATACAGATATTTATAAAAAAAAAATTGGTAATAAATCAAATTATAAAATTTCCAATGTTATATTGAAAAATTTTTACACATGCAAAATGAAAATTTCAAATATAAAAAAAAAAAAACCAAATAAGAAAAACAAAAATTTGTGGCATTGAAATCATTCATTTTTAAATTTTGCTTTTTTTATTTTTTTTTATTACTGCAATAAATATATCATGCGAGATAATGTTCATTCGCTTGTTAAATTGCACTCACAGTATATTATACAAAAATTTATTTGAACTGTTTATTATGCGTGTATTATATACTCTTCTTATATATATGTATATATATACTATCATTCAAGAAGTGTTTTTATATTAAAATATGCGTGAAATAAAAATAAGAATTTCAATTTTCAGAATAATTCAGACGATTTGTTATTATATTCTTGTTTTTTTTTTTATTTTCTTATGATTTAAACACAATTTTGAAATCATTAAATAAAAAAATTAATAAAATTCCATTTTATATAAGTTAAATTTTTTATTTTAAGGTATACATGTATCTACACATTCCATTTAAATTTTGAATAATTTTTTTTCATGACTTGAATCTGAAATTTTATTCTTTAGCTAGAAAAAATAATTCAAGATGAACAATTTGACTTCTAATAAGATATTTCGAAACATTCAGAGTTAAATTTGAGCCAAATTTAAAGGATATCAACTCAAATTTTAAGCAGATCACGGTATTCGCTCATAGATTGAGCGGACTTAAATGTTGAACCGAATCAAATTTTAAGTGAATTTAAGTTATTCATATTTTAGTAGTAGTTTAGTAGTAGTGTTGAGTCGCACTCAACTCACGCTTAACTTAACCTTTGAGTGCATGTATTTGACTCAAGAATTTGAGTTCGTTCAATTTGAAAGCGCATTGAATTACTCATCGCGTGAACGCAATAAAATTTTGAACTTAGCGTTATTTGAGTTTTGCATTTCGGTTTGCTCATTTACAACAATGAAATATTAAACCAAAATGGCCTTTGTAGCGAGTGTTCAGAAACTGTTTATTTGTTAAAATTAAAAATTCTTTTAAGCAAAAGCGCTATTACATACCATGTTTATTGTTTTTAAAGAAAAGATTAAGCCTGACCTTAAAATCTAAAAAGTTGAAATAAATCTTCGCTTGTCAGCATCATTGAAATTAATAAGTTTGTTGGTTAGTTGATATGTCGATGTAAATATTTTTATTTCAATTTATTTATAAACAATCTCCTACGATATACATTTTGATAAGCGAGTGAATCAGCCTCCCTTTTCAGGTGTGGCAGGTATATATTTTATATTATGAATCAACCAGAGTTTGAATCCAAGACCCTTTAATTGAAAGGCCGATGTTCTAACCACTACGCCATCGGCCGAATACGAAACATTTATGTTTATTTTTAAACAATTCTTAAATTATTCAATTATATGCTAATTATAATTATATATGCTAATTATAAATTATATTTTAAAAAATTCCATGAAAAATAAAAATGTATTTGCAAATCGAAATTGAAATAATCTCGTTTTTACTAAGTAAAATCATAAGAAAATAAATGATTGAGTTCAAATGGTAATTTTTAATCGATAATATCATTAATTATTAAAATTTTATAGTAATGCTAATAAATATAAAGGAATTCTATATTAGAATCGTTATATCGTGTAATAAAATTTCATTTAATGGGTGAGATGTGATAAAATAAAATTAATTATATATGCTTAAATGCAAATAAATTGATTATTTAATATTGCCTCTAAGGGTTTATTAAATCAAATTAGGTTAAATATATTTGTGATTAGTGGATCGTTTAAAATGATTATAAATTTATTCGAATTAAAATAAATTGACTGTATACAGAAAAATCCCAAAGTCTAAAAATTAAACTTAGACCCAATTTAAATAAAAGTTTATTAAAATGATAATTTTTATTTTATTCAAATTTAAAATTAAATTTCTTAAATATTTTGTTTAAATTTAAATTTTTTAAATAAAATTTCTTGAGTTATTTATTTTAAAAGCCAATGTCAATTTTGTGGTTATAAAGTTACATATTTAAAATTGGATATGAAAAAAAGGTGATTTATAAGTGGAAACCAATTTAAAATTTTCTTTTTTTCTTTATTCTTTTCTAATTAAAGGGACATCATAGGACCTTCATATTTTACAGTTATGTTCGTCTTTGTAAAATGGTCATTAAGTTAATAGAATCCCAAAATAAATCCTTGAAAACAGATGTACACAAACAAATTAAACAGAAGAATCTTCTTGGAATAATTTAAATATAGAATTAAATAAATAAAAAGGAAAACATGCAATGTCCTTTAATAAATTATTTTTAGTAACTGATTTTGATTGTTCCAAAATCAAATAATGAAATTGTCATGTTGTTTTTATGATATAAATTATTATTTAAATTTATTTTTAAACTTTTTGTATATTTTTAAATTATCTTAGCCTAGAAAACTTACCTTTTACTTACATATAGAGCGCATTTTAAGCGTTCTAATCATGAGGTATGAATAAATGATATTGCAGATCGAGTCTGTTTATATCGCTTGGTTTATGATTAGAACCCATCTATTATAGTTAAATAAGAGCGAGGCATGATTATGAGATTGAGTAAAACTATTTGTGTTTCAAATGGTAAAATACTCAGTGCCTTTAAAATCATGCTGATATTTTAAAATTTAAATGCTAATATTCCAAAAATAAGCACTTAAGCAATATTAGTATTACCCGCGGCTACATAAGTCATTATGAAAATAAGTTATGGTTTAAGAATATCTAATTGAGTTCAGGTTAACATTATAACGTTATTAATATTTAAGAACTCCATATTGTGATAAGTGTAATATTAATCAATTTTTCTGGAGCTCTGTTTGCTATATTATAATCATTTGTAATTAATTTTACAATAAAAGTATATATTAAGATTTTTGCTTCCTTGTAAAAGTTTTTATTGAAGTATAAGAATTGCAGTTTTCGTTTTAGGTGAATATAAAAAAAATGTTTAGAATAATTGCATACCAGTAGGCGTTTTTCTTTTTCGAGCAACTACCATTTTTATCTATTTTGTTACTTATAATAGGAGTAAAGTTAGTTATTGAGTGACAATTTAGAATTTTTTAAATTCATTCATAATAAAAAATGAAAAACCTTTTCGAAATTATAACTAAAATTGATATTTATAAAAGATTTTCGCAAGTATCCTTTTATTTATAACTTTTCTTTCAATATTTAATTAAATATCAATAATAAATACAATTTCATTTTTAATTATTTTAAATGAATTTTTCATAAGATTAAATTTTTATATTAATTGGTACAAATTAAAATAGTAATTAATGGAAATATTGTTGAACTAATCTTTCGGCCATTTATTTATTTATATATACAATCCAATAACATGTACAATGTGATAAGCCTTTCCAAAAAGTGGGGCAGCCTTTCTTTTTCAGTTGTGCCAGTTATATTTGGTGACCTGAATTAAAGCCCATTTAATGAGAAATAACGCCCTGGGGTTTTATTTCTAATAATTGTAATTGAGAAATAAAGCCCCGAGTTGAAGTTTCTCTTTCAAATTAATCTTCGCCTTCTTGAGAAATAAAGTCCCATGTTATTATTTCCGTTATATTTATTTTAAATTATGATATAAATTATATGTTTTCTTTATTAGATATGATCTGATCAAGATTTGAACCCGAGACTGTTCGATTGAAAAACCAAATTCCTAACGACTACGCCATCAGTCAAATAAAATAAAAAAAATTTGTTAAATAAAAAAAATTCTACATTTAGTTAATTATAAAAAAAAAGTATTGGTCACTTTTGATTTAATATTAAAATTCATCGAATAATAATATAAACTTGCTCGAATATGTACTTTTATTTTTGTAATTAAATTTTTTTTAATGAAAATTACCACTTTTGCTGTTTTTGCTAAATGTAAAAAAATAAAATGTATATTTTCTAACTTATATGAATTAAAAATGTTCGTGAATATTTTAATTTAATTTATTTGTTTATTTAATTTAATTAATAAATTTACAAAAACAATGTTAAAAGCAAAGATGAAAAATTGCTCTGACGTCATATTTTTTTTTTTTTTTTGATTTTTATTATGTATCTGAAATTATTTAAATTTTGTTGATCCAAAAATTCAATTTTATTTTTCTTTTAATTTCACAAAATAATTTTTAGACAAAAATCGCTTATAAAATTTTTTCCTTATATTATTTTTAAACATTTTGAAAAATAAAAACTATAAATATATTTATTAGATATATAGTTTATGCACGTTTTATTTTTTGATTTATCTTTAAAAACAAAATATAAAAATTGTTTATAAAAGAATAAAAGCTTTTTTTTTTTTTTTTAAAATAAAAATGTCTGAAAGCGTGTGTTTTATATAACATCAATGATTTATAGAAAATTTTATTTAAATAATATAAAAATTAGCTAAAATTATTTTGTATTAGTGTTGTGGTTTTTTTGGCATATTTCTGGACCATAAGCATAATATAATTATTTAGAAAAAAACTCAAATCAAGTTTGTTTTTAAATTTAGTAAATTTTTTTTAATTTCAACAAATCAATTTTCAATCAATTTCATTTTCAATCTGTCAAATATATGTGTTGTCAAAATTTGTTTGAAAAATTCAACTTTTTACAAATTGGAATTTTTGTGTAGGTTCAAAGTTTATGAAATAAATTAAATAGGCCTAACTAAAATTCTGCAAAATTTATTCATTCAAATTGTATTTGGTGTCAAAAAATGGAGAATAAATGATAATTAGAATTTTTTTTAAATAAAAATGTGGTTTTAATTAATTGAAAATAATTAAAAAAATAAAATATTATTTATTTAATAATAATTAAAATATTTAATGTGTTGCAAACAAATGCTGTCAATTTTAATTCGTCATTTTGTGACATTTTTATATTTTAATTAAAATATTTTTACACAATACAGAGAATAGATTAACCTTTCTTCAAATAAATTAATTAAATAATGATTTAATAAAAAAATAATGTAATATAATTATCTTATTTATTTATGAAATTATTTTTTATTTAGAGTGATGGCTAATTTAAAATCGGCATGTGGTTTCAGTGCGCTTAAAAGATGTATAAAATGCTATAAATTAGAGACTTATATATATTATAATTTGACATTTTTAAACTAGTTTATTATTTAAACCATTTATAGTTTATTACAAGTTTGAGTCATTAAATATTTGACTTTTATAATTTAAGATGAATTAGATTTGTTTTTTATTTTTCAAATCCCTTTCATAATAATAAAAAATTTGACAAAATTTGTACTATGTTTTATAATAAGTCATTTTTTCAATTCTGTTTAATTTTTTTTTATTTTTATTAATTTTTGATTTTAATAGCTGTCAAAACTTAACCCATTATTGTAGTATGAACAGTATTTTTTAAAACTAGTTTACTTCTTGTTAATCATTCGTTATAGAAACTGTATTTGGTTTTTAATTCTTTAACCATTCTGACCATCACTAGTTGTCGAAATTTTTAGAGTGCCGTTTCGAAAGGCCCGGTTTCGTTTTCCGGTAAAAGTGAAAAACTTCTTTCTGGTTTTGAAACTCGAACAAGCTACAATTCGCCATTGGGTTCAAATTAATGGTTGAATCAATAACTAATAACTATATATGTATCTTTAATAAAAAATACATTAATATAACAATATATATAAATCAAATAATTTAATTTAATAATATAACTCACAGATACAGAAATATTTTATAATATAAAATTAATCCAATATATAACAAAAAAAATTGTAACAAAGAAAATGCATGGTTTATTTATTAAAATAAATTTTCACAACTTCCTCATTTCCTCCGATTCTGTTATACAAAATTTTTAAAAACTCAGCAAAAAACATAAAACATACCAACAAGATCAATCATCACTATAAACATATATATTACACTTTAAATTAAAAATAAATTATTTTTCAATGATTTCATTCAAAAAGATTAATATAAAAGAAATCAAAAAATTCCTTTAAAAAAAGAGTCATAATTTTGTTTATAATTTAATTAAAAAACATTTTTAACTGATATGTTTATTGAATGCTTGTCACATTTCATATGTCATCCGGTTGTGAATATGATGATATATTAATGTGTTCAAAATGGAAATTCGTGAATAAAAAATTTATTTTTTGGCATGTTCAATTTGGCTTCATGGTTAAGTGAACACAGTTTCATAATTGAGAGCGGCAAAAATTCCAGTTTATTGAGTATACATTACTGAGGTAATTTATGAGACATCCAAAAGATTCGGTTGTCAGAGAATCAATTTTTAATTAACTTTTGAAATTACCCAAATAACATTCACTCAAACGCTCAATAGACAATAATAGATTAAATATTAATTTTATTTTTACATATTTTTTTTTTATATTAAAACGATTTTCAATTGGTTTTTCAGACATTTTTAATTCTCATAATATCATTAAAAAAAAAAATTTATCTAAAGCCATTCTAAATTTTGCAGAAACTAATGTTTCAATTTTGCTCGAATTAAACTTTTTCTGGTGTATATTTCGCAAACTATACAATCTCCCAGAAGCTATTAAATTTATCTAAATCCAAATTATTCTCCAGTAGTTTTCGTATGAATGTACCTTCATTTTTCAATTCAAAGAATTTTTGAGCGTTCCATAATCTCGGTTTAGTAAATCTCTTTTTTTAAATCTCGTTTTTAGAAAATTTCGTTTTAGAAAATCTCTTTTTTAATTGAAAAATCTGGTTTTTAGGGATTTTTGAATTGGATACAAAACCAAATTTATCAGCTTTTTCCAGAATATAAAAAAAGGGATTTTCTAAAAACAAGATTTTCTAAAAGGGGATTTTCTAAAAACAAGAAGTTATAAACGAGATTTTCTAAAACGAAATTTACTTAACCCAGATTTCAGACCCAATCCCATTTAAATCTATGACCACCCCTTAGCGGAATTTGATCCTTAATTGGTTTTGAGTTATTACTTATCATTTGATTAATTAAAATACATATAGTTCAACATTAGGTTTATCATCGAAAGATACATTATTAATAATTGACGACGTAATTTATTTAAAAAATTGAAAAAAAATTACAATATTAAAATAAATTAAATTAATATGAAAAATCGAACATAGACGCGTGTCGTGCCGATTATGTTTACTTTAAAATATTTCACACGTTTTTTTTTAGCATCAAATACTTAGTAGATGAATATTTTGCTAATTGATTTCCGTTTAAAAATTGAATGCTCCAGTTTAGTTCAAAAAATTATAGTTTTTACTATTTTTTAATTTTTTAATATTTTTGTTTAAATTTTCCTCAAAATTTAAAATCATAAGTAGAACAAATTTTCCAATAGCCAAATGTCATAAATAGAGTTGCCAGGATATTGGGTATTTTTTTTTTTCTATTGATAACTAAGGATGGTTTAATAAAAAAATATGACACTTTTATTTTAAAGTTATATCAAATGAATGTTCATTAAATTGAATTGTTGAAATAATAAATGAAACATTTCTAAGGAATAGATGAATAATTCTAGAGAATGAGTATGAAACACAATAAAAAACATTTCAATTTTATTTTATATCTTATTGAATTTTTAATTGATTTGTAATAATATTGTTGAAATTTAATAAATTTAAAATTTCTGAAATATTAGATCTTAAAATTGTCTTTTATCTTCGAGATTATTTGTTTACTTTTCAATTTTTAAAAATTAAAAGAAAAAAATAAATGTGTTTAAACTTAAAAATCCAAAAATTTTTGTAACAAAATATAAAACGAAATATAAAACACGCGTGGCAATTTTCATCAATATTTAATTTCTTTATGTCTAGTAAAAATAGAAAATACAGTAAATGCTGAAAGTATGCGTTCACTGTTAAAAAAAAACTTTGAATGAAGTCAATATTTTAAAAAGTGTCCCTTAGAAAATACGTTTGGAGCACAGAATATTAAAAAAAGAATTGAAATACACCTTTTTGGTCTGCTTTGGTCACACCACTCATCATAGTTAGCGGAAAACATATAGATATACAAATAATTATAAGTTATAAATTTAATTGACTGTGGAAAAGATAAAAACCCGAAAATTTCTTAAACAAGAGTCTATACTCTCTAATCAATATTAGTTGTCATAGAAACTGAAATTTTCTAAAATTTTGCAGGGCAGGGACGTATCTTGAAAAAATGTTTTAAAAACTTTTTTGTTTTGTGAAAATTAGTGTAAGCAACAATAATTGTGAAAGATCGACTTAAACTAAAGTTAGATAACGGTATAAAATTTGTTGGGTGTCCGAATATTTTTAAATGTGATATTTTAAACGCTTCGTTTTTGGGAGAATAAAATCTTGTATAGCCGGTTTTTAAATTTACATCAGCTCTTGTCATTATATTTCAATTTTTTAAAAATTCCCAAAATGTTCATAAATTTTTTATACTAACAGTACTATATATATACGGCATAAAAATATATATTTACATGATTTGTTTCATAGTGGTGAATTGTGTCAGTGACACGTTTTTGTTCCATTATTTAATTTTACTTTTAAGAATTTTAAAAAATAATACAAAAAAACCCAAATTGATGATTAATAAAAAATGAAAATGAAATTTATTAATACAAAACAAAACAATTCAACATTTGTGCTATTTTAAAAATAATATTTAGTTGTTTTCTTATTTTTGAAGTAGGGGTGATTTTTGATATAAAGTTTTGTTTCATATGATGAAGTTATATATGATGAAGGTATTGATGTAATTTTATATTCATTTAAGATTCCTAATAATTAAAAAAAATTTTGGATTATTTTAGTTGAATATTAATTGAATTAGGATTATCTGTCATTTATTTATATATTAGACTATTTATATAGGAATGTATTAGACCACTTACAAGAATGAATTTGGTATTGACCCTTAAAAGATGTTTAAATTGTTTTTTTTAAACTCAAAGTTTAATAATTTTTTATTTTAGTTTTAAAGTGAATTATCAGATCCACATGCATTTAATTGGCACTATGACAGTTTAAAAAAATAAAAGTATATTGGTGAGCAATGCAGTAAATTTGTTACTTCGCAGTATTCTGGCAATTTAACTTAGATTTTATTTTTTATTGTATTTAAAAAACTATTTCAATTATTAATATTATTTGAATTATTTATTAAATCATTAGAACATGTAAAGTGTTAAATTTAAATTCAAAAAAATTCCCAAAATAGAACAACACCTTTGACCGTAACAACATACCAGCTAAACTATGAAGGAGTAAAAATGACTGTTATTTCAAAGGTAAAATTTAAAATGTCATTTTAAAATTGACATTTCATTCAAAAGTCAAACGCAAAATATTGCTTTTTTATGTTGAAATTTAACGTTTATTTAAAATATTTCATGTTTAAAAAAAATGCAACAGGTGTTACTTTAAAAATTTTTAAATTATCAGATTTAGCAAGGAATGAACTTGTTGACATTATTGGAATTTGAGTAGTTTTCGGTAAAAAATTTGAGTAGTGTTGGTTAACAAAGGAGTAGCGCAATTAAAATGAAAATTTGTTGAAAAATGGAGTAAATCTGCTTCTAAAGTGCAGTAAAGTAAGAAAACTGCAATACGATAATATGAAAATTCGATGCTTTTATAAATAAATATTATAAAGTTTAATAAAAAAATATACTTAATAATTAATTAAAAATATTTGGTATTTAAGTGTAAAGTATATAATTACAACAAGAGGCTTAATAAAAGATTTATTGGGAATTTTTAACTTTATTGGGATTTATAGTTTAATTATTGAGGATTGACAGTTTCAAAAACCAATTTTTTTTTATTTTAAATCGAATCGCTTTTAAATACAATTATTAATTCAAAAGATTTACCTATTCCCAAAAAACAAAATATTAAATCAACTTTATTACTTTGAACCTGTTTATAGAAAATGGTTAATAAAAAACAAAATGTGCGCTCTCAATAGACAATTTAATAAAAAAAATTTAATATTTTTTTTAATTTTCCTGCAATTTTCTTTTGTTTTTTTAATTTTCCTCATTTCTTTATTATTACGTCGTTTTTCTTCCCGTTTTATATAATTAGAATTCGACCTAACAAATTGCAGATCATTTTGAATATATAATTAGGTATACTTATATAAAATATAATAACAAAAATATAAAAATATTTTTCATTTTATTTTATTTTTTTTCCTATAAATATCATTCTATCTCACTCTTTCATATTTTTAATTATTGTTAATATTTGGTTTTTTTTTCGCTGTAAATTTATTTTTAAAAAAACGCGACGTAAAAAATTTGTAAAAATTTATTTAAATTAAAATATTACTTGAAAATGGACTGGTGTTGTGTGCGGTATAAATTCGTTTATAAACGGACATTTCATTTATATTTAAAAATAGATTTTAAGATTTTATAATTTAAAAATTTGTTTTTTTTTTTTTTTTTCATAAAATTATAATTAGTTAGAAAGAGATAAAAAAGCTGATAAATTGTCGGAAATGTTATTATATGCAAAAGAAAGAAGGGTTGTAATTTTATATTATTTCGCTGTGATATTATATAAATATTTATAAAAATAATATTGTTTTTTGTTTTATTTTATTTTTTTTTTTTAATTAAGTTCTTTGACTGGTTAGTAATTAGGTAAATATATACAATATTATATATATATAAAAATAAAAAAGTTTATGCCGCCTTTAAATAATTAACTTCTAACTGGGCGCGAAATAATTAGTTTAAATTTTAATGCATTTGAATTTATAATTAAAATTTAATGAAGTATAAACATCAAAAAAAAAATTTAAAAATAAAGTCAGTATGAAAAAAAAGGGTTAACATAAAAATTTTGAAAATTTTTGCATTTTTATTTTAGGTTTGTTTTAATAAGGAATTGCAACTTTATTTTGAATATATGGAATGTCCTATTAAATTAAATAAACCTTTAACATACTACGCAAGATATAAATTGAGTTACAGAGTTCAAGTCTATATGAAATAATCAAATTTAAAATTTTTAGCAGTTTTCGATAAATTAGGTTGACAATAATTTATGTTTTAATCAGAGGACAATTAGAAAAACAGGCCAATGGGACGTACATAGAATAACATTAATAATTAAATCTTCAAGTTGATAGGAAAACATAAGCTAGAAAGATCAATTTACTATAGTATGTTCGACTCGGTTGTTACTTACAACATCCAAATTTGGGGAAATACTTATGACAAATACATTAAATTATTACAAAGAGTATACAAAATAAAGCTATTAAAAATTTGTATTGTTATTAGCATAAAACGGCAATACGAATAGTTCACAATGTAAACAAAATTTTGGATTTAAATCTGCATTTTAAAAGTAAACTGGCAACACTGGTCTATATGATTATGACAAATAATATAAACACAAATACTGAACCAAAATAAATAAATGTAAACATAACCATAATACTAGAATATCGGATGAAATAAGAATAAAGTCTTCTAAGATAAGATTTAATAACTGCGATACCGTTTATAATGCTGCTTTCAAACAATTCAAACTATATAATAATTTACCTGGAGAAATAAAAAACATAAAAAAAATAGTAACAGAGAAGGGTTATCTGAGAACTCTAAGAAAGCTCTTGTAAGAATTACTATTTATGCTCGCAATATGAAGCTATAATTTGGATCTTGCCTAGTTGTGAGGTTGAAATATTTATTACATATCTGCGTGAGTTAAAGAAATTCAAAAAAAAGTGTGATGGGTGCTGTTAAACAAGGATCTAGAGAAAATAAAAGAAGATATACGAAAATGCTATATTTTGAAGAATAAATTTGATTCTATATTTTAATTTAGGCCTAGAAGCAGATGGGAAAATAACCTTGAAGACGATACCAGAAAACTAGGGGAAATAAACTGGAAAACCACCGCGAGAAACAGAGATGAATGGAGGAAGATAGTGAAGAAGGCTAAAACTCAGCAGGAGTTGTAACGCTAAAAGATGATGATGATATTTTAATTAATTTTTTTATCTTATTTTTTATTAACATTTTGTGTGACTTTTTAACAAATACATCTTTAAAGCTGCATATAAACCAATTCGGTTTAAAAATATTTAGGACACGCAGAGAAAGAGAGGTTGTAAATATAGACTCAAAGGTGTGGATTGGATCAGAATCATTTACCTATGTAATCCATTTAGCTATGTCCGTCCGTCCGCACAATAATCAAAAAATAAGGAAGCTAAGATTTTGAAATTTTTAAAAGTTCATTTTTATGCGGTGGCTATTGCTATTGAAATCTAGCCATTTTGCTCCACGGGTTCGATTGGCTGCTATGCAACTTTATCTTTATTATGAACTTTACTCAATAGTAGTTAACTTTAATGGCCAACGTCGGGTTAAAATAAAGCTGGTGCAGTGGAAGAAGTACGAAGAGGTGGCTTTCAATTTATATGAATTTCTAACCGAATGATAAAATGTCGATATTTCGTTCATACGGGTATCCCAGAGTTTACACAGTTTACTCAACTACATTCTTCTCATTTTATTTCAAATTTCTCTTTGCCAAAAAAAAACGGCTTGAAAATGACCTTCGTAGTAAAAAAAATAAATTACTTACCCTTTAAGTAAATATTAATTTGTATTTTGCTTTTTTTTTTTTCAAAATAATCCAAATATGTCCATTCAAAAGTCAACCATTGACTCAACTTAAGTTTTTAATTTTTCTATTAATAGAATTTTTAAAGCACTAAAAGAAAAACCAGAAATTATATTAACTTTATAGTATAATAAATTTTTCTATAACTATATTTTTTTTTTTGTGAAAAACAATTTTAAAGAAAAACATAATTTTCATTTTAAAAATATTCAAAAAAAAAAATATATATATATAAAAAAAATGAATAAAAGCAAAAATAAACCTTGGCATATTTTAAATTTATGTTGTCCATTAAAAATTCAATAACCTTAATGAAAAGTCTACACTAAAAATCTTTGTTAGTATGTATTTTGTTGTTTAATGTTGACTTGGAATATCTCATCATAAGTGTAAAATATAATTCTTTTTTTTCAGATTCCTTTTGACTTTTAAGCTTTTTTTTAAACTTTTTTTCTTAAAACTTTTTTGTTTTTGTAGCTAACATTCTTTTATCCCTTTTTGGTTTTCTATTATTAAGTATTTCATTTGTTTCAAATACTTTTAGAGTATAAAATTTGATAGAAAATATTTGGTTTATGGTCTTAGGTTCTATCTAGGCTCTAGTTACTTTATATATATATGTACTATAGGTATTATAAATTGTTTTCATAAAATTTATTACTTAACAGATTCCATTATAATTTTTGTTATATCTAGCAATAGAATAATAATTAAAATCTAGAGTTTCCAATCCCGGTCATAATTTCCAATTCTAAAGTTGTCTTATAAACTTTCAAAAAAACCGAAAATTTCTTTCAATTTCTCAAATCTTCATTATTTTAGAATGCCATATTTCTCAAAACCCTATTCCTAATAATTCTTTTACATCCTTATCCTCAAAACTAAGGTACATATTTGTATTACAGGTCCTATTCTAAAATTTGGTTTGAAAAGGGTTGTGGTTGGTTTTGATGTATTGAATTTGCACACTACCAATATTGGAACTTCGCATATGTCCAATAGGTGGCTTTGGCTTTCAAAGCTTTTCATGTTTTTCTTAATTAAACGACCAGTTTTCATGACTTAGTTAGACTTGTTAGATGCGAAACGCGTTCCTAAGCATCGGAAACTATTAAAGTCATTATGTACGTAAATAAAAAGTCCGATTAAATTCGTATAGGATATTGGCTTCATTCGAATACTTACAAGTAATAAAATTAGAGTATGTAAATACTGGGTTTAATTATTTCTATTCCTAGGCTTGTGGGATTAAAAAAAACATAACAGGAATCCCGTATTGAAAAAAGTATCATGGACCCGGGATTACAAGCCTTAATATTTACATATTATGGGTATGTAATAATAAGTTAGATAATTGGAAAATTTTACTGAAAAATGTTTTTTTTTTGTGTTCTAAAAATGTTCCAATAATAAATCATTACCAGAAAATTTAATTGCTTTTTATGCACTTGAATATATTGTTAAAATGTTGAAAATACAATAAAAATTCAGGTGAAAAATACAGGTAAAATAAAAGAAACAATAATAAACATGGGAATATGTATGTACTTCATTTTATATTGTATGTATTATTATGTAATTATATTAAACAACCATGTATAAGGTGTTTTCTAGTTAACCCTGAATTCTCTGGATGTATGTAGTAACTTATAATAGATTTATTTTGGAAGCATTCTATAATCTCGGTTTATTAAATCTTTTTTTTTAAATCTCGGTTTTTAAGAAAATCTGACCCAACCCATTTATTTTATATATTTTGGCTAAAATACTTTTACTTTCTAAAATATCGAGACTCAGACAAAATTTTATTTGAAATTCTGTAATTCTAGGTAAATATATATATAGGATGTTTTCCCTTTTAATTTACTAATTAGAGCTCTGAATCTATGATGATTTTGAGATCTTATATTTTATTCTATATGAGTTAAGGTGAGACTTTTATCTAGATTTCTGGATCCGATACTGTTAATCTAGATACTGTTAAATGTATTCAAAGGCTTAAAGCTATTATTTATATGGATTTTATAATTCTTATAATAAAAAATAAGAATTTCATTTTAGTTTCGACATATTTTAGAAGTTAAGTGATACTAATTTAGACCGAATACAAATAATAATCTGTAATACCCTAAGCATTTAAATAGAAAAATATACAGTGTAGTAAACTAGGAAACACCCTATATAATTTTTTATATATATGTTTTAGAGTATTTTTTAAACACATAATTTTCTAATTAATGTTTTAGGAAGAGTTGTAAAAAAAATTGTACTAAAATTTAAAAATAATATTTACAAATTTTAACTGGATTAATTGCTGACTGTTAGGAGAAATTAATGAGGACTGAAATTGACCTCAGGTTTTAATTGCCTTTTTAACTTAATTTTATTTAGTCCATAAATTAGCAGCATATATATAAGTACATGAATAGAAATTCATATATTAGACAATTATATATTATATTCAAATGTTTTTTTGAAGAACTAAATAATATTATTCGTTATTATAGGTTCATTACCATTGATTAATTGTTACTGGTTGGATGTTCATTACAAATTTTTAGGTGTATTTTCCTTTTAATTAAAAAGAGGCTTCACCAAACTAACGCATTAGTAATCACAAGAATCTGAATTCGAGAAATACGTTCAAAACTCAGACAGCTTCAATTCCAAAAATTAAAGATTCCTATATTTTCTCCTTTAAAATCCATTGTTTAGATTCAAATGAATCCACACTCTCTCATTTAATAAAATCAATATCTTCTATTTCAATATTCACTCTTCTATTGTAGACAACTTCTTTCAATATTTAAAGAAAATTTTCCAATAAAATTTTCATTGAATTTAGAATATTTTCACTTAATCATTTTTCACTTAAATTACTTAAAATCCAGTAGAGTAGAATTAAATTTTATAAATATTTATAAGTACTTAAGTATATAAAATAAGGCAGGTAATATATAAGTTAGTAAGAAAAATCTGAAAGAATTCAAAATAAGTAATTTCCGTTTTTTTTTTTTGCACCATTTTCTAGAACAGGAAATATTTCGAAATTACTTACACTTATATATGAATATAAGTATATAATGTATATTGAAAAATGGAAATTGAAATATAAAAGTAGCTATATCTTGTCTTAATTTTATTTTTTTTTTTGGATTTTCTATGGGAAGGTAGGTGCTAAATATAGTATCTAGAGATATTTTATATATATTGTAGGATGTTCATTTGTTTAGTAACTAATAACTTTTCAATTAATAAATTTATTAAATTACTATTAAAATTTTTTCGAAATAAAAAAGTTAAGAAAAATGTTGAATATTAATTGAAATGACTTAAAGGCGTTCTCAATATTTTAATTTATCATAATAACTGACCTTGATCAAAGTTACTGGTTTTACGTCACAAATCAATAACTGAAGGATTTCCAAATAAATACAATATTAATAATTTATAATCTGCCTTTATTTCAATTTTACTTTGTATTTGAAAATATTTCAAAAAACTTGCGTTATTTAATTTCATTTTTAGAAGTCATCTATATCATCTTCTTTTGATATTTACTAATAAGGTTCTTGAACTTTTATTGATAAAGGTAATATTTTTTTTTTTATTATTATTTACAATTAGCCTATAGGGAATTAATGAGGCTTTTACATAAATTTATAAAAACAACAAACTTTTATTTTAAAACAAGCCCAATTGTATTCGAGTATTTATAAAACATTGATTTTAATGTAAGAAAATCTTCTCAAAATCTCCATCTTTGAAATACCATACCAAAATATTTGAGGGAGAAATTTTTAAAGTATTTCAAAAGAATCTTTGAAAAGTTTTTTTTTTTTTGAATAATTGTCTAAAAGACCTAATTTTTAAAGTTTTTTTATATTTTTTTTTTTACTTGCAAAAAATACAAGAAAATATTTTAATTTTTATTTAAAGGTATATACAGTCAAGTTGTAATTAATTGAACACGTGAAAATTTTTACTTAAGTGTAACTGTAGTTTATTATTGATTCAATTTCTCATATTACTTTTTTTTTTTCTTGTGGAAATTTTGGAAATTCTACGAAGAAAAGGTTCAAAAAAATATATATATACAGGGTGTTTCAGCAATAAACCTGCCACAGAATTTTGGCGTTCTATGTTATCGTGAAGGAGAGATTAGGATACTAAAAACATTTTTATCATAATTCCGTTATTTTTGAAAAATAAGCTTTAAATTAAATGCCATTTTACAAAAAGTTAATAATTTTAAATTTTCAAGCTCAAACTAATTTCGTTCTAAGAAACCTAGAAATCTGGTTGACAAAGTTTTAGAAAGAGTATATCCTAATACCCTATTCACACTACGCGAATATAACATGATATGTGCGTTAACGCGTTATTTAGTTGTTAAAATTTCCAAGTAACTAGAAATTTGTATGAAAAAAAGTTGTCAAAAGTATTGTTAAAATAACACGTTATTCAGTTTAACATTTTTTTTCAAGGTTGTATGCTTAAATTTTTTTACATAATCGATTTTTATTTCGATTCATCGAAGTTTTTTTGAATCTTCATACCCTTGGATGACAACTGTCTTGAAATTTGAATCAATCAAATTAATTATTCAATTATTTATTTTTATTTTTTAAATTATTCGAAGCCATTGAAAAAAATTTTGAATAGTAACATAAAATTAAAAACTTTAGCATTTGCTTTCTTTGCAGAAGTTTCTTTCTCTCAAGTTTTATATTATTAGTTGAACTTGTAATGTTTCCAATTTCATTAATTAAAACATTTTTTTTATTTAGAATATGCAATATTACCATATTTTTTTTAAGAAACCATTTTTATATTTAACTATGAACTTCTTAATAAAAAACAGAAATAAAAATTTTAAATCAAACTGTCTAATTTAACAACTAAAAACGTAGTCTGAAACGAATTGTTATTAACATGAAATATGACGGCTATAACATGTTACTTTCGCGTAGTGTGAATAGGGTATAAGCCCTTAAATTTTATACATAAGTTTATTTTAATTTCTGGAGTTTTTAGACATAAAACTCAAAAAGATTTTAAAAACTTAAGAAGATTTTAATATGTCATACATATGAGAATCGGTTTGGGTGATATAACTTATCCAAAATAATAAAACCGCAACTCCACCTCCAAAAGAACTTATTTCGAATTGTTTAGGTTGAACTTTAAAATAACCGCTAGTTCTATGACAGGTTATTTGCGAAGCACATTGTATATATTTTCTATGAATCATATATGAATAAAATAAATATTTAGAAAAGAAAGTGAAGAAATATTAAAAGAATAAAAATAAATTTAGTTCACATATGCACGCAAAAATATGTTTTATTATTAAATTATTATATTATCTAAGTAATATATCAAAATAAGTATTTTATTTTTATTTTAAATGTGTTTTAATTACCATATATACTTATCATATACGTGTAGACTGTAGTGTATTTCGAAAAAAAAGTGTATTTTGTATCACATTATATCGTGTTTAACGAACGGAAATAAAATGTTAAGTTAAAAAAACAACATTGTAAGTATATTTTTTTTAGTATAATAATTTTTCCTTATAATTAGGTATACTCGTACTACTATCTTACAAAAACGTTTATTCTAAAGATTATTTTAATTGCTCCTTCAATTTTTTTTTTTACCATAAATAGTTGGGCTTTTTTTTATTATGTACTTAGATATAATAATTTTGCAAAATTAGTTTTTTATTTCTATATTTATTAAGACGCTGTAATTGTGAGTTTTATTGCTTATAAAATTTAAAAAAAAATTTCAAATTTCAATATAGAAAATTATCGGTTAAACTTTAAGAATTTGAAATTTTACAAAATTCTTATTCAGAGAATTGTGTTAATTCATATTAGATTTCTTAGACCAATAGTCTTTGAAAATCATGATACATGAATAAATAGTAAATGTGTAACTGTAAAGTTCGTTAGAAAATGAATCTATGCTTAATACTATAATCTATATCTTTTGAAATAAAAGAAACTTCTAAATTTATAAGAACACTTTAATTTTATTAAACAGTAACAAAAACTTAAACTCGCCTCGTGCAAATAAAAGCAAAGTACCGTTATTTAACATTTTAATTAATTTTTTAAATTAATGAACACAACGAATTAATTCATTTTTTAATAAATATCTGTCATGAGCTGTAATATTGAATTTATATCAGTGCAATTTTGCTTATTGTATTTTAAAAAAAAAAAAATATTAGTTGTACTATTCAGTGAGTACAACTAATGAGTACATTGACAAGTACATTTCACGAGTACTAAGTTGTAATATTAAACTTGTCGTATCTGTTCAATTTAATGTTGGCTAACTGTATTTAAAAGAAAAACAAAACATTAGTTGTACTATTTAGTTAGTAAATCTAATGAGTACATTTACAAGTACATTTCACGAGTACTAAGTTGTAATATTGAATCTATCATATCATTTCAATTTTACCTTTACTGAGTACAACTAATAGGTACATTTAACTAATGAGTACACAAGTAAATTTTAAGAGTACTAAGTTGTTACCTATCATATCAGTTCAATTTAACTTTTGTTTACTGTATTAAAAAAAAAAAAAACAAAACCTAAAATTTGTTTTTTTTTATGTGTCTTTAATTCTTTAAAAAATCTTAGAAATTACATATTTCTAACTGTAAATTTTCTTTGTAACAAATTTGTTGAAAATGAAAAAAGAAAATTTTTAGTTACATTGACCGACCATATTGTTGCACAAAATAAATTCTATATACTTTCAAATTGTTTTTATAAAATTTTCCTTTTTTATATTCATAATATTCTTTCTCTTTCTTATCCTTTTTTTGTTTTTCTATACTTGTTTTTTTTTTTTCAAAAATCTTTTGTTCTTATTCCGAAAACAGGACTTTTGTTTCACATTTCTTTAGTTCAGTTTTAATCATTTGAAAAGAAAGAGACTTCAAGGATTTTTACTTTTCTAATTTTCCATATTCCAAAAAATACAGTAAGTAACAAAATTAAAGTTAAGACTTGTTGTACTTAATACCATTTATTTAAATATTAATTGGAAATATTTAGTTACTTTTTATCTTTTAAATTAATTGGTAATATTGTAACTCTAATTTACTTTCCTTAGAAAATTATTTAGTGCAAAAGTTTAACTGTGAAAAAAAATTAGTTGTGCTTAGGAATTCGTTACTTCCAAGTTTTTAAAAAAATTAAAGGTACGTAAAAACATGTTGCATGTTTTTTTTTTTTAATATAGTAAGCAAAGGTTAAATTGAACTGGCATGATAGGTTCAATATTACAACAGAGTACTCGTGAAATGTACTTGTAAATGTACTCATTGGTTGTACTCACTAAATATTATAAGGAATTCAAAATAAAAATGTAATCAAAATTTTAATAATATATACAGTTTTATTTGAAATAAACTTATAAAGCTTAATTTTCCCCGACTTAAGATTCCGTGACTTCAGAATTGCAGATATGCTGTGTACTCAAAATCAACTGTTTTACGAGTACTGTTTATATGCACGTCTATGTTTGTCTATATTTTTGTCTATTTTTTGTAATACAAATTTTGTAACTCTTTAAGAAATCTACATTGTAGTACAAAGTTGTCATAATGTTGTTATCCAGCAAATGCATGTTCATTTGTAATTGTAACGCTGTTTTACTATTCTCCTTCTATCTTGTTCCTTGAGATTGCAGTTAGGGTTTTCATTATTGTAATAAGTAGATCTTTTTCATCCATCATTTCCGCTTTAAGACTATTAAAACTAAGTTTGATTAGATCTTCTAAGTACCAAAATTTCGTCACTGACAGAAGCGTAGTTTTAAAATCAAATTTACTTACAAAACATTGTGAATGGGACTAAATAACCTACTTTTTCAATAATAAGCTAATCAAAGAACTAATTTTAAAATGATTTGTAATTTTTAAAAAAACAAACTAATAAGTAATATTAAAATTAAGAAAAGCATTCTTTCTAACTTCTGTCAATGTAATCGCCTTTAATTTCCTCAATCCATTTTATGAAAAATCTGATTTTCTAAAGTTTTCTGAAAAAATTCTCGTCCTTTACATTAAAAAGCTAAAAATATGTAAGTTATGTCAAAGAAAATGTTTTTTCAACTTTTCTTTTGTTGTATTGAAAAAAAAAACTTAACAAGAAAGATACAAAATAAACTTTAAAAGTCCCAAAGAGATGATAAGTCTATATACATACAAAGCCCATACCTTATAAGAAATAAATTTCACTGTGGTATAAGTGGGTACTACGAGTATATAATTTCATCCCATTCATTATTTTTGTATATAAGTATACGTATGTATACATGTATCTATGTATGTATGTACGTATGTATCCATGTATATATATATGTATATATATATATTGGAGAATGATGAAGTAAAATGGGGAGAAAATAAAAATGATCTGGGTACACAACACAACAACTACAACAAACAATATAAAATAACAAGAAAGTTCATTGACCCGCATAATATTGCTGTTTACAATATTTTTTTTTTTTTTCACTTCTTAAATCTTCAATTTGCCCTTCTTAGAAAAAATGAGAAATAGAAAAAGCCTACCTTGTAATTCTGTAATATATGTCATGCGATCTAACATCTTGATGAGAAAATATAAAATAAATGATACCGTTATTATTTGTTTGCATTTATTTTTTTTTGTGTTGTTTGTTGCTAACTTTTTTACCTTTTATTTATCATCAGGTGCAAATAAGTAGAAATAAAAATATAAAAGTTATTCTAGTCAATTATAGGGTAACTTTAATGATTGTGCACTTTAAAAATTAAACTCTATTAAGAATTTAATAGAGGTTCAAGCAAGGCCAAACACTTTAAACAAGACAAATACATTAATCTACGTGAAAGTGGCTGTGTCAAATGTATATTGTTTTTATGGTTATATTCCTAGTCTTGTAGTACCCATATATTCATTGAGTAGTATATTCTATACTACATATATCGATCATGTTAAACTCAAAGTGGGAATCCCTTGGATAAATTGTCACTTTTTTGAAAACCATTTCAATATTAAAAAAAAAATAATATGTTTTTAAATCTAAATTTAATAAAATTTTTTTTTCCATCAGGCATTTTAAATTTTGACAGCTGTCAAAGCTAAACAAGTTGTGTAGTACGAATAAGATTTTTTAAAAAATGTTTACTTCTTTTTAAACTTCAATAGTTTTTAGTGTGAATAAGGTGTTAGAAATTTCATAATATGATTTTTTTTAAAAATAATAGGAATAATTAAGAAGAAGCATTTTTACCGTAAGAGGGAGACTTCCGTCTTTCTGATTCTGATGTTCTATTCACCTTTTGGAAGAACGAGTTTAAAAACAAAGCGGTGCATTTAAAAAATCATCCATTCGTTTATTTACTAAAGAATTAATATAATTAGTATTTTTATTATTTTAATTTATTTCAAATAATTTTTATAGTAATCCTAGTTTTCAAAATTACTAAGGAACCATTTACATTATTTTTTAAAAATCTGTTCTTTAGGGCCTTACCTAAATGACGACGTACGGCGTATATTTTCTGTCAAAATAATTTTAAATACATATAATTATATGGGAGCTCCCGAAATATGCGACGTACCATACGTCGGGTTTTTAAAACTTAAAAATTGACAAAGCGTATACAATTTTGTTATTGTTTTTTGTTAAGTTGTTATGGTGACGTTTTGTTCATATTTAGAAAATAAAACGTTTTTAAATTTAAGTCTTCTAAAACTTCAATATCATCGAAATCCATTTTACAAAATTTAAAGAAAAAAAAAATTAAAAATTATACCAAAATTAAAAACGCTATTTTTTATATGAAATCAATATTCAAAATAGATTTTTTGACAAATTAAAAATGGTACGCGCGTATCGATTTCGGGATACGTCGACGTGTCGACGTACGGCGTATTGTACGTCATACGTCGTACGCTTTTGATTAGGTAAGGCCCTTATTCTTAATCTGTTCTTCGAGTTTAATATAAATTGAACAGAAGACTTAATAAATTTCTGAATTAAATGAATAATCTGGTCATAATGTTATGAACGTTAGTTTACATAATCTACAAATATTTTGATTTATATATATATATTTTTTATATGTATTTGTATGTATTTGTATTTTTTTTTAATCCTTTATTAGTTTTATTTGCACTTAAATTAGGTAAAAGGTGGGAAGAAGTAAACTCGCGCTGTTTGTTGATCTTGTTTACAATTTATTTTTTTTTATACGATGTTTACCATTATATACTGCTATACATATATATGTGTTTGTTTATGTTTATGTTTTGTTTTTTTGTAAAAACAAACTTATAAAAAGATGTTACTGCTATTCAAACTGAATATTATAAATATAAAGCCTTCGAAAACATTTTTATAAAAATCCTTTTATGCTTAGTATCTAGTACTGTACGAGTCTAATGATATCAGATCTACTATGGATGGGTATTAAAGGTTGAGTTTATTTTATTCATAGTAAAATTCCCTAGTGCACTATTAAATAGTTCTCTTGTAGCAAAATTATGTTGCCATTTTTGTTTTTTACACTTTTTGTATTTGTTTATTTGTTTTTGTGTATGGGGTTCCCAATACCCCATTCCCCATATGCATGTATATGTATGCTGCTTATTTTCTGAATCGTTAGTTACTTTTAACATTTTTAAGATACAAATAGACTTGATTTTACCAATGAATACGGATTTTACTTATATATTTTTTTGCAATAAGTAATGTTTTTACCCTTTTAGCTTTTAGGGTATTTTTTCATTTAAAACTTGATTCGCTTTTAATTTTAGTTGTCTTTTTTTTTGTAATATTCGGATTAAAAGTGAAATTTTTTTAATTAATAACGGATGAACTTATATATATATATATATATATATAGAGAAAGTAGAATATATAGTACAAAAAGATTTGATTATTTTTATTTTTCATATGTGTGTGTGTGTGTGTGGGGGACTTTATGGGACATGAATAAGACCAGGTACAGTTTCAGAAAAATGTGTAAAAAAGAGTTTCAAATTAAATTAATCAAATTTGAGGCTAATGTAGTGTTTTGTAGTCAGTAGGAAGCAATGCACTGGAGAGAAATATTGTGAGGTTCTAGTATGTATGTATGTATAATCGATCTTCGTAAATGTCCTGGTGGTTGATTCGCTACGAATATTGGACTGCAGCTTTCGATAAGAATAAAGTGATATAGTTAGCAATTAACAATTAACCTAAAGTTAACAGATCTTTCTAAGTTTTTGACATCCAGTATAAATATTAAAACTTCATATCTGTCAGGGATACCGTAATATGTGCCTAAATTTCATACTGTACATATGTGAATACAGGTTTCCGCAACTTTGGTATCTAAACTTAAAGTTCCCTCGTTTATAGTGCGTAGTTTCCCTGTTGCTGAGAATTGTTGCTCGAAAATCAAATTTTTTTGATTTTAGCAATATTTAGAGCAACATGTTCGTAGCTCCGTTTGTATTAATAGGTAACAATTTCAAAGGCAACTTCATCCTGAAATTGTTATAAAATGACTTTTAATCATTTTTATTTTTTTTCGGAAGGAGCTTTAAAATTTTCTCAGCCTTCAGCAAAAGGGATGCCATGTTGCTGTTTAAGTTGCGGAAACATGGTCTCCCGTTTGTACTATGCTTAAAGTACTTCAATTTTTTAGGTTATTTTTTGTAATTATTTTCGACTTTTATCCAATTCACAAGAAAACTATTTTGTATATTCTTTGTGATCTACCCAAACTTATTGTTAGAATTCTTATTGTAGAACCACATTCGGACGAGTATTGCATAACTTTTAGGTTATCTGTTGAATGTATCTCTTCGTGCTTCTTAGAGTGTTCACAAGCATAAGTTTCTTTTTTGAAAACAGTCTGTATACGCAGTAAGTAATACTTAAAATGCACTGTACCGTGGTAGGAGTTAAAATAGCACTTTATAATGGCGAATAATGTTGCAAAGATGGAATCTAAAACGCGTACGTATGTAAGAAAGACTGGCAAAGAAGAAGTAAAGAGTTAAGATCTTTGTATGTAATAAAAATAAATTTTATAGAAATAGTTCCTTGAATAATGGTTTATATTTTACAGTTTACATTTTTTTTTGTTACATTGTAAATATATATACATATATGTTAATGTTTTGCATGTTATTTTCTATTATGCACTTTGTAAATAAAAAAAAAAATTCAAAATAAGTGAAAAATGTATATTGGGGAGCATATCACTGTATGTGTTTTTTTCTTTACATAAAACAGAAACGAAAGAGTTTTGTTTGTATTTCCATAATATATTTTAAAATTCTCAAAGGTCTAAGAATAGATTCGCTATATAGCTTAATATTTAAAGGCGGGAAAATGTTTTTTTTTTTAAATGGATAACGAAAATCTAAGGGATTATTTGTTGCCTTTTTTTTTGTTAAATTTTAAATTGAAATGAAAGTAAAAAAAGTGTTTTAGAATTAAATTGCGATATAAAAAGTTGCTGTTCCTTTGGGTACTACAAAAAAAATTTAAAATAATTCATGGAAGGATTAGAAATTGTTCGTATATGTATATACGTGTTTTTATTGATGTCAGGTCATCAGGAAATTGTTTATCTCTGTTGGGGTCATTTCCTATTGGCTTTTTATTTTTTTTTTTGTACTTTAATTTATAATTTGAAAAAATTTAAATAAATGTATTTTAGAATTTAGTGATGTTTTTAAACATTTTTTGTAAAACAGTTGAATAACTATAAGTACCTTAGTTTAAAGGTTTAAAAAACCACATGTTTTTGTAATTTAAATAATGTTTTCACTTTCACAAATTTTGTTAAAATAAATCGGGAGTGTTTTGTCGCACAACACTATCTGGGGGTTATAAGTCTTTTTCATAAAACTATTAGAGTAATAATTATTACGTGTATTAAATAAAATTGTGGAATATTCAAAAAAGAAGAAAACAATTGATTAAAATTTTTAATAACTTAGAAGTCCGCACATATTTCGGAAGCACTTTAATTCGAAAACTAATTTTGATAAATTTATATTAAAGCTGCTCGATAGATTTGAATATAAATATTATTAGAAGACATAAACATATACCTATTTAGATATTTAGGTCGGAACCTAACAAACTAACACTAGATAACATTTATAGTTGGAAATCAGAAATTAGATCGATATGGTTTAGAAAAGGTACTCATGAATAATGATGTTAATTTAAAAAAATATAAAAATATTTCAAAAGTTTGACATTTAACCCTGGCTCAAAAAAAAAAAATGGTCCTAAAAAACTAATTTGCCACTTTTTTAAGATTTTACAGTTTTGAGGACTTGATTGTTCAAACTGGTTGGTTTAACTTTTGGATAATAAAATGTAAAGTATGATTTGATAGATTTAAACCTCTATATTTAATTTTTAAGAATTACTCGGATTGTTTGAAAATAAAAATATTGCGATTTGATAGATTAAGAGCTACACTATCAAGTGCAAGTGCAATTAAAAATAACCCTAACATTTTATAATAATATTTAACTAAAGTAATATTAAAACTAAAGCTCAAAAAAATTATTAAAGCTATTTATAATTATTTAATTAAATTTTGTAAAATATTTTATATTTTATTTACATGCTAAAAATTAGATTAAAAAAATAGATTATTGTTAAACATAGAAAGCGTTATTCATTCCGTTATTTCAAATTTATTTGAACAATATTACATGGCGCCAAAACAATTTAGTTTGTTATTTAAATTACAATAATAAATAATAATAATTATTAAAAATAAATAAAAATGCGATAAGAAATAAACCGTTGAACGAAAATTTGTATAACAATAATAAAACAAATTATTTACAAAATAAATTTATATAGAAATTTAAAAAAAAGTTATTACTTATAGTAATGCATCTATATGTAAACATACTAATGTTCCAAGTCCTGCAGTTATAACTTAATTAAATGTAGAAAAGTTTCAGTTTAAGCACTTTAATTATTATTATACCCGTATGACTATATAGTCAAAGGGTATAATAAATTTGCCATTACGTTTGTAACGCAGAGAAGGAGGGGGGGTAGATATAGACTCAAGTGTATGGATCTGATCAGAATCGAAAAATAAATCGATTTAGCTATGTATGTCCGTCCGTCTGTCCGTCCGTCCGTCTGTCCGTCCGTCCGTCTGTCCGTCTGTCCGTCCGTCACCACGATAACTCAAAAACTAAAGGAGCTAGGATCTTGAAATTTTCGCAAATTCGTTTTTTTGCAATAGCCGTCATCGCTATTTAAATCCAGCCATTTTGGTCCACGGGTTCGGGTAGCTGCCATACAACTTCTAATTTTATATGAGCATTACTCTACACCTAATGAAGCTGGGTGTCTGAAATTTTGCCAAAAATAGTTTAGTGTAATGGCCAAAGTTACTGCGAAATTTGGTTGGTCTACTGCAGTGGGTTCGAGTAGCTGCCATACAACTTCTTATTTTATATGAGCATTGCTCTACACCTATTGAAGTTGGGTGTCTGAAATTTTGACAAAAATAGTTTAGTGTAATGACCAAAGTTACTGCAAAATTTGGTTGGTCTACTGAAGAGGGTTCGAGTAGCTGCCATACAATCCCTTCTTTTATATGAGCATTACACTACACTTAATAAAGCTGTATGTTTGAAATTTTGCCAAAAGTAATTAACCAGATGATATAATATATATGTTATGGTCATACGGGTATCCCAGAGTTGACACAGTCTACTCTACCACACTCTTCCTCGTTATTATTATAAAATTTATTTTTCCAGGAAATGAGGTGTAACAAACGCATCAAATTAAAAGTGTTTTCTTGGATGTGTTCAATTATAAAAAAATAAAATATTAATGTTTTGTTGGATGTTTTATTTATTTTAGAAAATAAAATATCATAAATTATCATAAGCAGGCCAAAAAATATTTTATTTATTTTTAATGAAAAAAAAAAATATACCTAATCAAAAAAACCTTTTTTTTTTAATTTAAATTATTTAAAATGTTTATGAATTAGTTCATTTCAGCTTTTAACACTCACAGAACATTTTCTGGAAAATTTATATAAATCACAGGAACAGTTATGTAGTAAGTCTTCATTAGTTTCAGTGAAAATCCAAAGTGAAACGCCAAATGTACGCTTTGTTGCGCTGCTTGCTCTTTGCTTTAAAAAGCTAATAAACCAAGCAATATAATCAAAGCAATTTCAAAGTTTCTTTCATCCATGAAATGCATCATACGTGCTAAAATAACAAAAAAATATTAATTGAATTAACTTCAATAAGAAGGGATCTTCTGAACTAACGACCCGAACATTTTATTAAAATCAACAAAACATACAAAAGCTAGACTAAGGTACTTCTGGCAAATAAGGCCTAGCTAACGAAATTTGATAAAATAATTAAAACTACTGAATAAATTCAATAACATTTATTTCATTTTAGTTAAACAGAATCTTATACATTAAAAAAAAAACATAACAGTCCATTCTGACTAGGAAACATAAAATTATAAGCATTTAACAAAAATGCTAAAAAAGGCCTTATTATACTATGTTAGTATAATAAGGCCTAAATATTTTTTCATATATTTAATAAGGCAAGTGTATTTTTAAAAAACAAACAAAAAAAAATTCGATAACTTAAAAAAAATTCAACATATTACATAGTAGGTTATGTTATTTATATCTTATATTCTAAAAAAATTAAAAAAAAATTAAAATTTTTTACTTAAAAAAAAACATTAATTCAGTCAAGATAATTTGTTTTTTTTCGTTTTTTTGGTGGCATAATACAAAAATAGCTTAGATCTGGAAACACATTTTATATACAAATTACCAATATTTATTATTTACCTCTCGAAAAATATAAAATGTGATTAATTTTAATGTTAATATTCGTTCTTTAAAAAAAATAATAATAGAGAGTTTAATAAGGCCTATAAATTTTTTTAATAGGCCTTATTAAACCTTTATTAACTATTTTTTATAAAATCTAAAAAACCACTTTTTTAATAAAATATTAATAAAATAATTTCTTTTGCTAAAGAAAGCAATCACAAAGTAAATATTTAACACAAAATAAGAGTAATAATTATAATTTTAGTCAAAATCTTACTTACTTTAAAAAAAAAAAAAATTATATTATCACAAAACAAACGACTCTTCAAAATATAAACACAAATAATATCAAGATGGCTGTAGTGACATAAGTAATTTTTTTGATAGGACATTTTTGTACAATTATCAATGGATGTGTAAATCAATAAAGTACATTTTAACATTTTTAGTATGATTTTTGATGTTTAGGCCTTATTACCCGCTAGGCCTTATTTGCCGGAGGTACCTTACATAACTTATTCATCTTAAAATTTTTATATTATAAGTCATTTGTTTTTTTTTTTTTTGATTACTAGAATTGAAGCATAATCTGC